>JAVTVY010042621.1:0-18696 GCA_036873755.1 Hanleya hanleyi
TACTCATGTCCACCTAATTCCTCCAATATTGAGACATTTTTTTTCAAAAAGGTATATCCGCGATGTTTGGAGAGATAGAGGAAAGCCTATTACGTTATTCAGTCCAATGAGCCTGTGATAAGATTTATTTATGAGGAGTCATTAGTTACCCGATACTGTATGTTTTAACGGTATTTGTCGGCGATGTAATAAAGTTCTGCATTACGCCACGGTGGTCCTTTCGCGTGTAACCTTATGTCGTAATGGGTAAAACCTTTTCTGTGAGAAAAATAACGGTGATTGCGTGAGGACAGCTTCATGGATAGATATAAACACAAGCCCACCCGCACATTATAAAAGCCACTGTTCACCCCAGTACCTGTATGTATTCCGCAGCTTATAGAGCTCTTCTTCGTAAGAGATGAAGATCGTGTGTCATAGAGAAGGTTGCATATCAACAGTGATATCAAGTGCACGTGAAATACACACGGGAAAAGTTCGGATAAGATCATGAAAGTTTCTATGGATGTGCTCCCCTCATAGGAAGGCCTCCGATCAGATGTCACTAAGAAGAAAGCCAACTGGGGAAGTGTTACGGACCGCGCGTCAATGACGCTAACTGTGTCCCTAATTATCTGTCAGATTCAGCCCTTTGACACAGTGGATGGATATCAGATGAAGCTTTGCCTTTTCACTGCCACAATCGAAGTCTGCACCCATGTCAAGAAGTTCTCCACCTCTCTCCGCTTCAATTATATACAACAGAATTGAGGAGTTCGTAGCTGAATGGTCATTGGATGTTGACGCAGTAGTACATGTACTTAGTGTGGACTAGATGTAGTGAGAACAATGTCATTAATGACTAAAATAAAACTTTCCTAATCAAAGCGAAAAATGAAAACTCCTTGACAGCATACTCATGCCCACCTAAATTCTTGATATCATACTCCTTGAAAGACGTACAAATGTATAGTCGTATAGAGCTGATCTGTTGTTGTTCAAGCAAATAATGCAGAGATAGTAAAATATACATTTTTTACATAATCAAGTGCTAACTGATTATTGTTGTTCCATCTGCTACCACATCAACATACCGGTACTTCTCCACTAGATTTGGGTTGGAAGGTTTATCTCGTGAACATCAGACCTGTGTTTTTATTCTGACTTTCCACAAGGACAGTCGGATTATAAAGCTCTCTGCTATTATCATGTGCGCTTGACTGGTTGACCGATCGATGTAAAGGTAAACTCATAAAGGGTAAAGGGTAACTCATCATCACAAAGTACTGCAGACAGATCCGACTTTCATTAGATAATCTTCGTTCTTGAAAAGAATTACTTCGTCAATGATCAACAAACCGTCCTCGTATAATGATATTCACACCGATACCAATCAGGCATAGAATCTATATTTGGATAAACACAAGCTAGTGTCTATCAACAGAGAAGCAACCTGCTATTATTGAATAGCAAGTTTTCAATAATGTCAGCAAGACAGCGTGTTGTATTTGTCGTCACAAAAGACGATTAGATCGGTGGAATGGCCCTTCGAAGCTGTAGAACACGCACGATGCTACCGGACAAGCACTTGAACATGTATGTGACAACACTGAAGTTGTATATATGCGTCAGACCCGCCTGCGTGAGAGTAAGCCTTTTAATTTCTATACAGGTACAAGTCTAAATATCATATCCCATCTGGAGTATAAGTGGTTTCCATGAATTCCAGTGAAGGGGGTATACATCATTCACAGCGTCTCATATTTGGGTTGAAACAAAGCGATCAGATCGCCTATATAGCGTTTTTGAACGACAATGAACGGGCTATGAAATGGAAACTTTTGCCAATTTTTGCATACACGTGCATCCATATGAGAACAGATATATAGCTGATAATGATGGTGCACAGATATATAGCTGCTAATGGTGGTGCACAGATATATAGCTGCTAATGGTGGTGCACAGATATATAGCTGCTAATGGTGGTGCAAAGTTATATAGCTGCTAATGGTGTTGCACAGTTATATAGCTGCTAATGGGGGTGCAAAGTTATATAGCTGCTAATGGTGACGCACATTTATATAGCTGCTAATGGTGGCGCACAGTTATATAGCTGCTAATGGTGGTGCACAGTTATATAGCTGCTAATGGTGGTGCACAGATATATAGCTGCTAATGGTGGTGCACAGTTATATAGCTGCTAATGGTGGTGCACAGTTATATAGCTGCTAATGGTGGTGCACAGATATATAGCTGCTAATGGTGGTGCACAGTTATATAGCTGCTAATGGTGGTGCACAGTTATATAGCTGCTAATGGTGGTGCACAGATATATAGCTGCTAATGGTGGTGCACAGTTATATAGCTGCTAATGGTGGTGCACAGTTATATAGCTGCTAATGGTGGTGCACAGATATATAGCTGCTAATGGTGGTGCACAGTTATATAGCTGCTAATGGTGGTGCACAGTTATATAGCTGCTAATGGTGGTGCACAGATATATAGCTGCTAATGGTGGTGCACAGTTATATAGCTGCTAATGGTGGTGCACAGTTATATAGCTGCTAATGGTGGTGCACAGATATATAGCTGCTAATGGTGGTGCACAGTTATATAGCTGCTAATGGTGGTGCACAGTTATATAGCTGCTAATGGTGGTGCACAGATATATAGCTGCTAATGGTGGTGCACAGTTATATAGCTGCTAATGGTGGTGCACAGTTATATAGCTGCTAATGGTGGTGCACAGATATATAGCTGCTAATGGTGGTGCACAGTTATATAGCTGCTAATGGTGGTGCACAGTTATATAGCTGCTAATGGTGGTGCACAGATATATAGCTGCTAATGGTGTTGCACATATATATAGCTGCTAACGGTGGTGCACAGATATATAGCTGCTAATTGTGGTGCACAGTTATATAGCTGCTAATGGTGTTGCACAGTTATATAGCTTCTAATGATGCTGCACAGTTATATAGCTTCTAATGGTGCTGCACAGATATATAGCTGCTAATGGTGGTGCACAGATATATAGTTGCTAATGGCGGTGCAAAAGTTATATAGCTGCTAATGGTACTGCACACTTATATAGCTGCTAATTGTGGTGCACAGTTACATAGCTGCTAATGGCGCTGCACAGTTATATAGCTGCTAATGGTGCTGCACAGATATAGCTGCTAACGGTGGTGCACAGATATATAACTGCTAACGGTGGTGCAGAGATATATAGCTGCTAATGGTGGTGCACAGATATATAGCTGCTAACGGTGGTGCACAGATATATAGCTGCTAGTGGTGGTGCACAGATATATAGCTGCTAATGGTGGTGCACAGATATATAGCTGCTAATGGTGTTGCACATATATATAGCTGCTAACGGTGGTGCACAGATATATAGCTGCTAATTGTGGTGCACAGTTATATAGCTGCTAATGGTGTTGCACAGTTATATAGCTTCTAATGATGCTGCACAGTTATATAGCTTCTAATGGTGCTGCACAGATATATAGCTGCTAATGGTGGTGCACAGATATATAGTTGCTAATGGCGGTGCAAAAGTTATATAGCTGCTAATGGTACTGCACACTTATATAGCTGCTAATTGTGGTGCACAGTTACATAGCTGCTAATGGCGCTGCACAGTTATATAGCTGCTAATGGTGCTGCACAGATATAGCTGCTAACGGTGGTGCACAGATATATAACTGCTAACGGTGGTGCAGAGATATATAGCTGCTAATGGTGGTGCACAGATATATAGCTGCTAACGGTGGTGCACAGATATATAGCTGCTAGTGGTGGTGCACAGATATATAGCTGCTAATGGTGGTGCACAGATATATAGCTGCTAATGCTGTTGCACATATATATAGCTGCTAACGGTGGTGCACGGATATACAGCTGCTAATGGTGCTGCACAGTTACCGAATCTCACAAATATTATTCATGAGAAAATTTGAGTAGCGTCCTTTACCACTTAGATCCCTTACGGGCAATACATCTTCATTTTATCGAGCGAATTTCTTTGTTCCCACTTCGAACGTCCCTTGATATATCTGGCCCCCTTCAATGTTCAAAGAACACGAGACGTCACTGACCTCGAAAACATTTGAAATTCGAAAAGGGTCGCACAAGAGCGTTATTGATTGGCTGACCTATATAGTGGGCACAATATTAGGAGACAGGACGCCGCAAATAGAGGAGGATGTCACTTTACTCTCAATCGACGTGTACGTTCTGATTGGTTCGTCTCTTGTTTGTAAGTGAAATCTACACCTCGGATTTTGAACACTGAAGGGGGTTAGATAAATCAAGGCAGGTTCGAAGTGGGAACGCAGAAATTGGCTGGATAAAATGAAGATGGGGCAATAGGACTGAAGAAAACCTCATCAGTGATACGAATTTGGCATGAAACATCATGATGTCTTGCCGGCGTCATTGAAAACTGTTGATCGCTTCTCTCTTGCAGGAAACTAGCCTGTGTTTATGTATACCGGTACTATGATTGTTTTCTTTTTTCTTTGGTACTAATGATATTGTTATAGAATTTTATCTTTGGATTATTGATTCCGAAATTCTTCAATTGACGATGGCTGAATATTGAATGACGGACTACACGTCTGTATGATGGATTCTGACATTACTGTGCCAGTGGCCAGTTTTAATGAACACCGATTTTATCAGCGAACTAATGTGTTAAGGTACAGAGTCGAGAAATCTCAAGTGGATACCAGTCGGTATGTTTCCTTCGCCATCTAGTTTTTCCTCACTTTCGAGTTTTTAAGTATGTTTATATACATTCCACATCGGTGGTGAAACGGCTTGTGTTTGTTGAATGATACAGAAGAAGGTGAGTAGCATACAAAGCGTAAATAGAGGTCGATTGACCTCAGAAATTTGCATATGACCTCTGTGACGTCACGCGACAGCCAATCAGAAGCGAGTATTGTGTCACATGGGGTCATGTGTGGTGGTGGTGGTGGGTCGTGGGTTTAAGATGGCGGCTGTGGTGGTGGTGGTGGGTGGTGGGTTTAAGATGGCGGCTGTGGTGATGGTGGTGGGTGGTGGGTTTAAGATGGCGGCTGTGGTGGTGGTGGGTGGTGGGTTTAAGATGGCGGCTGTGGTGGTGGTGGGTGATGGGTTTAAGATGGCGGCTGTGGTGGTGGTGGGTGGTGGGTTTAAGATGGCGGCTGTGGTGGTGGTGGGTGGTGGGTTTAAGATGGCGGCTGATATTTGTTCCCCCGGGTAAAATTTAAGGGGTCTCAAGGTCATCTGGCGATCACGTGATCAAGGCATGTACTGACATGTTCTGGATTGCATCAGCATTGGCTGGGTGCCAAGTGTTGACCACTATAGGTCTGGCAACCTTTGACCTTTGTATTCCTCCGCGGTATGCGGTCTGGCGGTGATGCGGTCGCGGAAGAAAGCTTCCGCGGAGGAAAAGTAGTCCCTAGACTACAAATACGCTGCATGGTCCGATTGGGGCGAGTGAGGCTCTTTTCAGTCATGTCATGGGTGTTTTCACAGAATAAATGCCATGCGGAGGATGGGTACTAGTATTTCGCTGACGTCCTAGTAATAAACATAATCTATAGGTGTTGTACCATGTTAATAGGATCAGTCTAGCATCTGTACCACCCTAGGGTCGAGTGTTTATTGTCCCGTGTATCTCCGCAAGAAAACAACAAACAAAATGGCGGCTCCAGGATGGTGTGGGGATGCCCTTTCCATATCACGGCGTCGACCGTAGCGCCATCTGCACACATTGACGCAAGGGAGACAACTCGTGTAGCCTAAGGGTATGAAAATAGCCGTGTTGGAGCTAGGGGAGTTACTACTGGTCCAATGGGGTCGAGTGAGGTATCCATGTGAAGCTTAGGTGAAGGGGCATCTGATGGGGTGGGTGTGGGGTTGAACTAGCGTCATTCTGCGCATGCGCGGTGGCCCAAGGGTATGGAAATAGCCGTGTTGGAGCTAGGGGAGTTACTACTGGTCCAGTGGGGTCGAGTGAGGTATCAAAGTGAAGCCTAGGTGAGGGGGCATCTGACTGGACTAGTGGGTTTGAACTAGCGTCATTCTGCGCATGCGCGGTGGCCCAAGGGTCTGGAAATAGCCGTGTTGGGAGCTAGCGAAGCCAATAATGGTCCAGTGGGGTCATATGAGGTATCACAGTGAAGCTTAGGTGAAGGGGCATCTGACTGGACTAGTGCGTTGACATAGCGTCATTCTGCGCATGCGCGGTGGCCCAAGGGTATGGAAATAGCCGTGTTGGGAGCTAGGGGAGCCACTAATAGTCCAGTGGGGTCATATGAGGTATCCATGTGAAGTATTCGTGAAGGAGCATCTGACTGGACTAGTGGGGTTGAACTAGCGTCATTCTGCGCATGCGCGGTGGCCCAAGGGTATGGAAATAGCCGTGTTGGAGTTAGGGGAGTTACTACTGGTCCAGTGGGGTCGAGTGAGGTATCAAAGTGAAGCCTAGGTGAAGGGGCATCTGACTGGACTAGTGGGGTTGAACTATCGGCATTCTGCGCATGCGCATAGACGTTTTGGGATGTAGGGGAGTCCCTAATGGTGCAATGGGGTCGAGTGAGGCATCCAAGTGAAGCCTAGGTGAAGGGGCATCTGATGGGTTGGGTGTGCGGTAGGAATATCATTCTGCGCATGCGCAGATGCAATGCGGAGCTCTCGTCCAATCAGAAGCGAGTATTTCAAATCCGTCACGGAGCTCTCGTCCAATCAGAAGCGAGTATTTTGACCCGGTGCATTATGGGACATATCCAAGATGGCGGCACGTATGTTCAAGATGGCGGCACATCCGGTGTCGAAAACTGGCCATTTTTGTCGGGATGTGGTCACCTAGTGTCGAAAACTGGACCCTGTATGGGTCCCGCTAGACGTGTTGGAGCTAGGGGAGCCACGAATGGTCCAATGGGGTCGAGTGAGGTATCAAAGTCAAGCATTCGTGAAGGGGCATCTGATGGGCTGGGTGTGGGGTTGAACTAGCGGCATTCTGCGCATGCGCAGTCTGGCCGTAGTATAGAAATAGACGTGTTGGGGTGTAGGTGGGCCCCTAGTGGGTCGATGGGATCGAGTGAGGTATCCATGTGAAGCCTAGGTGAGGGAGTTACACTAGGGTGTCGTTTCCATTCTGCTGCGCAGGTCACGTGGTGGGGTTGTGACGTCACTTCCGGGTTTTTCACTAAAACTACCTCCAAACATAGAAGAGTTTCTAATGTTTCCTCTTAGACACCCGACGTCTAGGCGCGCATGTGTGACCTGGTCTATAAAACACGTCCCTCTGGATCCCACACCTTCATTTCTACGGTTGCAGAGCCATGGCGGAGACCCAGCCCCATGCGACTCGCATTTTACAGTATGCCACCGTGGTGAATTCATTCACGGGTTACCGAGCAGTGGTCCGGTCCATGTTTGCAGATGGCGACGACAACGAGGGACGACGCCAGATCCTGAACGAGTTCACAGAAGCGGTCCTCCACAGAGTGCACTCGATGGAGAGGCGTGCCATCACTCACCACTACTGGACTATGACAGCCATCCTTGATGCTCGGGCTATGGACCACGAGCGCTCACGCCGGAACCAGCACCGGCTGGTTGGCCTCATACTAGTCTGTGCCCTATTGACCCTGGCGCTGTGGTATTGACACTATAAATACCAGGGTCAGACAGAGTGTGTGTCATTCACCGTTCGACATTTACAGCAAGCATGTCATCCGTCCTACGAGCCATCCTGCCCCTTACACCCCAGGTGGGGTTACACGTCTATGAAGATAAAGTCACCCTGGTGGAAGACCGTGGAGCTATTTGCTGGGCGCCCGCTGAGACCGTATCGAATACAGTGACACTACCTCGTGACGGCTGGACCAAATTTAAACGGGTGTTGAGCGGCGAGCTCGACGGAAACCTCATCCACATAGACAATGCCATCTACGTATACCGTACCTCCCTCTTCCTACGCCTGGGCCGCTACCAAGACCCTACGCGAGGCTTCACCCTAGACCCCGATCTGTGGTCAGCCTTGGAGAAAGTGGTGCCTATTGTGGACCAGCTGTTTACACCGGACGAGCGATCATCAGATCAGTTGGCGTGGGCTCGTGCTATTGAGGACGCGCTGGCTGAACCCCATGAACAACTACATGAACCCGACGACGATGCCATTGATTACCCGGCTAGACTCAGTCAGCCCAATGACATGACCACCTGATCCTTTGATCTCACGGGGTTCTCCCTATAAATACGAGAGACAGTGAAATCTGGTACCATTCACGTACTGACCATGACGGAGCATATAGTACTGGCGTATTTCAGCTTGACCCCCGAGGTTTTCCTGCACGTGTATGCGGATAAGGTCGATATCATGGAGGAGGTGGGAGACGTCTGTTATGCGGACCCTACACAACCGTGCCCGGCTCACATTCGTCTGTCCCGGGAGGGCTGGACCAAATTCAAACGGGTGTTGTCTGGTGAACTGGACGGCGACCTCATCCACTTGTGTCACGATGTGTACATCCGACGCGGCCCTTTCTTTGCTCAATTGGCTCGGCTAGATGGAGGTACAGTGCATTTTACCCTTCACCCTGATCTATGGTCTGCATTGGAAGATGCCGTGGTAGATGTGGATCAGCGGAAGCCCACTGTGGAAGCCCACGAAGAAAATCAGAAAGAAACTCCGGCCCAATATACACCCGTTATAAATAAACGATGGAGCCAGGGTCCATCATCATTTTGTCACCATGAAGCGCTGGGAAAAGGTGTTGGATAACTTATACTACAGTCCCGACAGTCCGGCGGCCTATAGTGCCTTGTCGGCTCTCTATCGAGCGGCCAAACCCCAGGGGATACAACGTGCCCAAGTCCGAGACTGGTTAAGAAAACAAGACACCTATACCTTACATCGAGCTGTCCGTCGCCATTTTCTACGGAACCGGGTCATCGTGGGAGGAATAGATGCCCAGTGGCAAGCGGATTTGGTCGATATGAGCGCCTTTGCCAAACACAACGATGAGAATCGGTATATCTTGACGTGCATCGATATTCTATCCAAGTATGCGTGGGTGGTACCCATCCGGACGAAAACGGGGGCAAATCTCATAGCGGCGTTCAAAGACATCTTCAAGACCGGGCGCAAACCTTTGTATTTGCAAACCGACGAAGGCACGGAATTCCTCAACAGACCGTTCCAACAGTTTCTGAAAGCCCAGAAGGTGTTTTTCTTCCATACGTACAACGAGACCAAGGCTTCCGTGGTGGAAAGGTTCAACAGGACATTGAAAGGCCGCATGTATAAATATTTCACCTATAAGAATACAAGGCGGTACATCGATGTTCTACCGAAACTGGTGAGGGGTTACAATCGAGCCTATCATCGAAGTATACAGAGAGCCCCCATTACCGTGACCCAACGCAATGAAGCCCAAGTCTGGCGTGTCTTGTACCTCATGCCATCGCAACGAGCACCGAAGGCGATGTTCAAGGTCGGGGACCCTGTACGGATCAGTAAAGTCAAGGGCAAGTTCGAGAAAAGTTACTTGCCCAACTGGAGCGATGAGCACTTCCTGATTAAACGGCCGACCATGAACACGGTGCAACCGTCTCTGAACACAGCGTCTTCCAAAACGCGCAAAGCGCAAATAGGCTTTGGGGTGATAGTGCTAACCCTGCTGAGTGTGTTGTACGGAGGTGTGTTTTACGACGTAGCCTATGTCAGTACGTTACTTAACCAACTGAGAACACCAGCCATCAGTGAAACGGGTCTACAGAGAGCACCAGTCGTATCGAGCCAATCACCACCACACCCCGTGTACAAGCCACGTCGAGTGTAAGCTCTACACTTACACCAAGTACACCTACTACGTCTCAAGACCCACCGGATTTCATCCCTCACAGTGAACCGACAACGACGACCCCCGTTGTACCCATCACCACTATCATCATCCCTGAACGTGAACAGACAACGACGACCGACGTTGTACCCACCACCACTCCAGTTCACTCGTACCAAATTTACAAGAGCGGGTTACCACGACAGCGGATACACCTCGAACCATGGATCCCCGTTGGCAGCATCCCTTCACGTGTCTCATCGCAGGACCGACGGGTTCCGGCAAAACGCACTTCGTCCGGAAGCTCCTCGAACACGCCGACAGCATGATCACTCCACCCATTGCCAGAGTCGTGTGGTGTTACGGAGAATGGCAGGAAGCGTATGCAGCAATGCCCCACATCACGTTCGTGGAAGGCCTACCTAACCTGGCCGATTTGGAACCCGACACCTTGGTGGTTCTGGATGATCTCATGGCGGAGACGGATGCGCGGGTCACCCAACTCTTTACCAAAGGCAGCCACCATCGACGGCTCAGCATCATCTACATTGTGCAGAATCTGTTCAGTAAAAACAAAGAACATCGGAACATCAGCTTAAATGCCCACTACCTGATGGTCTTCAAAAATCCGAGAGATACCACTCAACTGCTGCACCTGGCGAGACAGATATATCCCGGCCGCACACCGTTTGCGTTGGAAGCCTTTAAAGATGCCACAACCCCTCAGCACGGGTATATGCTCTTCGACCTCAAGCAAGCCACCCCCGACCACCTTCGACTACGGACCGGCATCTTTCCCGGAGAGACCCACCACGTGTACTTGCAAAAATAATGTAAACACACCCACAGTGGCTCCCCCAGCTGGGGTGTGTGTGTGTTTTGATGATGGGGATAATAAAAAGAATGAATACCACAGCAGGGTTGATTTTTTGTCTCTGAAGTAGATAAAAAGAGCAGAGTTGTGGGTTCTAGCATTAGTTGTACATGATGTCTGCGCGAGTACGGAAGCACGCTCCCACGCTCCGTGTATTGAAGACGGCCCCACCCGAGTTGGTCCGAACCATTGTACGCGGTGCGGACCCTGACCTTGTACGCTGTCTGTGCGAGATCGGGTACAATCTGTTAAAAGGCAACGTACCACTGACTCCGGCTCAGAAGACCAAGTTGGCCAAGCATAAGACAGGTCTACGAACCCTAGTCCATAAGCGGGTCCCACAAACACAAAAGAAAAAGGTGTTACAGAAAGGCGGCTTTCTCGGGGCCATCTTAGCACCGTTGGCCGCTTCCGTGTTGGGTCCAGTATTGGGTGGACTCTTCGGCCGACAATGAACCACACGAAAAAAATGGTCCTCGTCGAACCTCGGTTGCTTCAAAACCTTCAATCACCCTACCCGGTGCCACCTACGGTGAAGACCATAAACACCCTCGATGGAGAGATGCAACAGATATTACAGAGACCGGGGTTAAGCGACAGTGAGAAAGTACAACGGTACAATGAGACGCTTCAACGGTACATGACGTTCATGGACCAATACAAAACCCCCTCTACCCCACCACCACCACCACCGCCACCACCACGTGACAGACCGCCGACCTCAGCACCGCTTCAACAGCCGCCATTACCAGGGGTAGCCCCCACAGCCCCACAGTGGGTGGAAGACGAAGTGCTGAAGAGTGTACCTGCCTCGTTCAAGAAACAAGCTGGCCTGGTATTACAACGGATGAAACAGAATCCTGACATGACTTGGAATGATAAAGGCGAACTCCTGGTACAGAATCAGGTGGTCCCCGGCACCCACATGACGGATTTAGTGAATGACCTGATGCGTCAACGCAGATCGCACACGGATCCTCGAGGATGGGAGGTCTTCGCTCAAGGCTTGAAAGACATGCATGTACCACAGGAATTGGTGGGGAACCCCCACCGCTGGGCCTTTATGCAGCAAACCCAGCAATCGCCGAGTCGTGCACCACGACAGATTCCACAACCTTGGGAATCCGAATGGGAACCGGAGTCACCCCCCAAAACTCCTCCACCACCACAACGGGCACCTTCTTTTCAGACCTTTAAAAAACCACCCTTGATCAGGACACCGCACATCTCCAGAGCCGTGACACGTAGCAAGTCAACGCGACGAACACAACGCCGGACACAACCACCCAAGGTCTGGAACACCTATTAAAACCCGGTGCAGAGCAGGACAGCTCAGTCGCCATGTTTTACCTCACCCTACCCAGTAACAGTTCGCTGGATGTGTTTCCTGACAACACCGTGGCCAAGTATGTGACTCAATTACCACAACCGTTGCATTTACCTGGCCGGTGGGATTGTGGACTGGTGGATATTCAGTACACTTACTCGTGGTACAACGTGCGAGCCAATGAAGTGTGGTACGAGGTGACCTACGAAGGAAAAGACACCCGACTCACTCTCCCTGAAGGCCAATACGATACTCCCAAGGAATTCATGGGTGGGCTGTCAAGACTGTTGCATTATAAGGCTCTACGGGAGGTCACAAATACTTCAAGACCCATCAAAGCCTATCCCTTCAAGAATCACGTGAACTTCGATTACAACGCACACAACGACAAGGCAGAGCTTATCGTCACCGCCAACGCGAGTGTCGTACTGAGTCCTATCCTACAGCAAATGCTGGGTTTCGATCTACGGACGTTCGCTGGTCCCACCGCCCACCAAGGCGAGATCTCGATGGATATGAAGTCGGGTATGTACGGACTCTACGTCTACTCGGACGTGGTGGACAACCACATCGTGGGTGATATCAACACACCTCTGTTACGGGTGGTGCCCATTAAAAAGTTGTATGGAGATCAAGTCACCCACAGTTTCACCCACATGCTCTTCCTGCCTGTACGACAAACCCACATCAACACGATCACGGTGGATATAAGAGATGACACGGGACGACCGGTGGCATTCGAACGCGGGAAAGTGGTGGTGACACTTCATTTTCGACAAGCACGTGCTCCCCACTTTGCATAATGAAGGTGCCTTACGAGTGCGATGCACGCAGCTATATGGACTATTATGCCCAACAGGCCGGGGGTGGCTTTCCGGTGTTTAGTGGTGCACGCATGCAACGTGGACATGGACTGGGGAACATACTCGGGAGCATCGTCAAAACGTTCCTGCCCTTGGTGACGCGTGGGGTGAAAGCAATCGGCAAACAAGCGGTACGCAGTGGACTGCAAGTGGCCGGTGATGTCTTGGGGGGTACGGCACCCAAAGAAGCCTTGAAACGGCGGGCCAAAGAAGCGGGAGGCGTCTTGGTGGCCAAAGCACAACGCACCGTAGGGAATAAAAGAGCTGCCCCACCGAGACCACGCACCAGTCGACGACCGACCCAGCGACGACGCACATCGAAGAAGACCCGGGATATCTTTTCTTAAAACATGTCCTTGATCCACGCCGAGTCCTGCCCCTCCACCAACAGTGAATTTGATTTTTGGACCGTGCCGCCCACACAGACCAGTGCCGAACAAGGATTATGGGTGGAGCATCTCCCGCCGTCCAGCATCAACGCAACAGGACCCATCGAGTTCACCATCAGTAATGCGGATACGACCTATGTGGATTTAGCCCATACCTACTTGTATGTGAAAGCCAAGATCGTCAGTGGAGATGGCGCCAGAATCGTCGACCAAGCAACGGTGGGCCCGACGAATCTCTGGCTGCACTCGATGTTTCAACAGGTGGATATATTTCTCAGCGACAAACTCATCAGTGACTCGACCAACACGTACCCCTATCGAGCCTACATCGAGACGCTGTTGTCGCATGGGCGAGAGGCTAAAAAATCTCAACTGACAGCCGCTTTATTCTACCAGGACAAAGCCGAGCACATGGGCGCAGAGAACGACAATACGGGATATAGCCAACGGAAGGCTTTGACCGCGAACGGCGTCTCGGTGGATATGATCGGTCGACTGCACGCAGACATGTTCATGCAAGACCGATACCTCTTGAACAAGGTTCCCATCAAAATCCGACTGATACGGGCGCCTCCGACCTTCGCCTTGATGGCCACTAACGTAGAGGCGCATGTAGCTGACTATAAGATTGTCATCGAAGACGCAGTCCTGTATGTCCGAAAAGTGAAACCGAATCCAGCCGTTCAATTGGGACACATGAAAGCCTTGGAAACAAAACCAGCCCAGTACCCTATCCGACGTGTGCAAACCAAAGTGTTCTCTGTGTCTGCTGGAAATATGAGCGCCAACAAAGACAACCTGTTCCTGGGGGAACTACCCAAGCGATTGATCCTGGCCTGTGTGGAAAATACCAGTTTCAGTGGAGCCTACCCAGAGAATCCGTTTGACTTTAAACATTTCGGCATCAATTTTGTGGCCCTGCATGTGGATGGACAACAGGTGCCAGCCACGGCCTTAACCCCGAACTTTGGGCGCGCGAATTTCATTCGAGCCTATCAGAGCCTGTTTACAGCCACCGGTCAAATCAACCAGGACGAAGGGAATTTCATCAGTCGGGAGGACTACGGGAACGGATACACGTTGTTCTGTTTCGATCTGACCCCCACCTTAGAGAACGACCATCAGCTGGCCCTGGCCAAGCAAGGCAATTTACGGTTGGAAATCCACTTTCAACGAGCCCTCCGGAGCACCGTCAATGTGATCTGCTACGCCGAGTTTGACAACATCATTCAAGTGGACAAGGCGCGCAACGTGCTGTGTGACTTCTCCACCTAACATGGATACAGAGCAGATAACCACCGTGCTGGAGAATGACCCAGAGACACGTAGGGTCTTTCAAGGGGTGTTCGCCCGAGATGTGTTCCCATTAGACCGTATGTATCCTGCTGCTTACGTTCTCAACACGGACCCGATGGATCGGCCCGGTGAACATTGGGTGGCCGTGTACTTGACAGAACAGCAGGGCGAATACTTTGACCCGTACGGCCTGCCACCCTTCCATCCCGATTTAACAGACTTCATGGATCAAGGCACAGAGACGTGGTGTTGGAACAGTCAAACGTTGCAAAGCCTGACCAGTAGCGTGTGCGGACAATATTGCTTGTTTTACCTGTACCATCGATGCCGGGGAAGACCCTTATCTACCATCGTACAGATGTTTGACGAGTACCCCAAGGCCGAGGACCGAGATGTACTCGTCTATGACTGGGCCGCCCATCATTTCAATGTACAAGTCCCGTTCTGGGCTTGAATTCTTTCAATGTACATACGCCCGCTGTTCTGGGTTTAAGTTTAAAAGCCCCCTGTTCTGGGCTTCAGTTCTTTCAATGTACACGCCCCTTGTTCTGGGCTTGAGTTTTCACGTGGTTGTTCTCACGTTGTTGTTGTTACTGAATAAAAACAAAATGAGATCTCACCAAAAAACCCTGTCTTGTGTGTTTTATTCCTAATGCATCAATGCCCAATGTGGAGATTCCGCCAAACTGAAATCAGTGGTGTAGGATGGGGCCAAAATGTAACCCATCAAGGTTAGAATGCAAGCGCACTATAGTAAAAATAGAGAGCCAATGAAATCAGGCCACAGACCAAGTACGTGTTTTTGGTCTAGGTTTGGAGCGGGCATTTCATTGAGGTACGTGTATACGGTGAGTGAAGAGACTCGTCCAACACGTATAGATGAAGTTGATGACTATAAGTTCTATGTTGTCGATTTAACCTCTCCCTACAGTGACGCGCGCGCGCGCGCGCTGCGCCCGGTGAACCCGCGAGCGCGCGCGGGAAACATCCCGGAGGGTTGAACATACGGACGTCTAAGAGGAAACATTAGAAACTCTTCTATGTTTGGAGGTAGTTTTAGTGAAAAACCCGGAAGTGACGTCACAACCCCACCACGTGACCTGCGCAGCAGAATGGAAACGACACCTAGTGTAACTCCCTCACCTAGGCTTCACATGGATACCTCACTCGATCCCATCGACCCACTAGGGGCCCACCTACACCCCAACACGTCTATTTCTATACTACGGCCAGACTGCGCATGCGCAGAATGCCGCTAGTTCAACCCCACACCCAGCCCATCAGATGCCCCTTCACGAATGCTTGACTTTGATACCTCACTCGACCCCATTGGACCATTCGTGGCTCCCCTAGCTCCAACACGTCTAGCGGGACCCATACAGGGTCCAGTTTTCGACACTAGGTGACCACATCCCGACAAAAATGGCCAGTTTTCGACACCGAATGTGCCGCCATCTTGAACATACGTGCCGCCATCTTGGATATGTCCCATAATGCACCGGGTCAAAATACTCGCTTCTGATTGGACGAGAGCTCCGTGACGGATTTGAAATACTCGCTTCTGATTGGACGAGAGCTCCACATTGCATCTGCGCATGCGCAGAATGATATTCCTACCGCACACCCAACCCATCAGATGCCCCTTCACCTAGGCTTCACTTGGATACCTCACTCGACCCCATTGCACCATTAGGGACTCCCCTACATCCCAAAACGTCTATGCGCATGCGCAGAATGCCGATAGTTCAACCCCACTAGTCCAGTCAGATGCCCCTTCACCTAGGCTTCACTTTGATATCTCACTCGACCCCACTGGACCAGTAGTAACTCCCTAGCTCCAGCACGGCTATTTCCATACCCTTGGGCCACCGCGCATGCGCAGAATGACGCTAGTTCAACCCCACTAGTCCAGTCAGATGCTCCTTCACGAATGCTTCACATGGATACCTCATATGACCCCACTGGACTATTAGTGGCTCCCCTAGCTCCCAACACGGCTATTTCCATACCCTTGGGCCACCGCGCATGCGCAGAATGACGCTATGTCAACGCACTAGTCCAGTCAGATGCCCCTTCACCTAGGCTTCACTTTGATACCTCATATGACCCCACTGGACCATTATTGGCTTCGCTAGCTCCCAACACGGCTATTTCCAGACCCTTGGGCCACCGCGCATGCGCAGAATGACGCTAGTTCAAACCCACTAGTCCAGTCAGATGCCCCCTCACCTAGGCTTCACTTTGATACCTCACTCGACCCCACTGGACCAGTAGTAACTCCCTAGCTCCAACACGGCTATTTCCATACCCTTGGGCCACCGCGCATGCGCAGAATGACGCTAGTTCAACCCCACACCCACCCCATCAGATGCCCCTTCACCTAAGCTTCACATGGATACCTCACTCGACCCCATTGGACCAGTAGTAACTCCCCTAGCTTCAACACGGCTATTTTCATACCCTTAGGCTACACGAGTTGTCTCCCTTGCGTCAATGTGTGCAGATGGCGCTACGGTCGACGCCGTGATATGGAAAGGGCATCCCCACACCATCCTGGAGCCGCCATTTTGTTTGTTGTTTTCTTGCGGAGATACACGGGACAATAAACGCTCGACCCTAGGGTGGTACAGATGCTAGACTGATCCTATTAACATGGTACAATACCTATAGATTATGTTTATTACTAGGACGTCAGCGAAATACTAGTACCCATCCTCCGCATGGCATTTATTCTGTGAAAACACCCATGACATGACTGAAAAGAGCCTCACTCGCCCCAATCGGACCATGCAGCGTATTTGTAGTCTAGGGACTACTTTTCCTCCGCGGAAGCTTTCTTCCGCGACCGCATCACCGCCAGACCGCATCACTGCGGAGGAATACAAAGGTCAAAGGTTGCCAGACCTATAGTGGTCAACACTTGGCACCCAGCCAATGCTGATGCAATCCAGAACATGTCAGTACATGCCTTGATCACGTGATCGCCAGATGACCTTGAGACCCCTTAAATTTTACCCGGGGGGAACAAATATCAGCCGCCATCTTAAACCCACCACCCACCACCACCACAGCCGCCATCTTAAACCCACCACCCACCACCACCACAGCCGCCATCTTAAACCCACCACCCACCACCACCACAGCCGCCATCTTAAACCCACCACCACAGCCGCCATCTTAAACCCACCACCCACCACCACCACAGCCGCCATCTTAAACCCACCACCCACCACCACCACCACAGCCGCCATCTTAAACCCACCACCCACCACCACCACCACAGCCGCCATCTTAAACCCACCACCCACCACCACCACCACACATGACCCCATGTGACACAATACTCGCTTCTGATTGGCTGTCGCGTGACGTCACAGAGGTCATATGCAAATTTCTGAGGTCAATCGACCTCTATTTACGCTTTGTATACTACTAAGGTGGAGTAGCTAAATTCCACTCACTGACCGGCCCTTTGCAATATATATATTATTTGGGGACTTGTTTGCTGAAACAAAACCAAAATTATTTTGGAGGTCTGCAAGAATTTTTTGACCGTGATCCAGCCTGTCTGCGAGTTATGTAGATTTCACTTTTTCTCGTTCCGATCATTCAGCTACGTACTGTTCAAGTTCACTAATGATTATATTGCGCTGTGATGTGATATTGATATTCTTCGGTTGTCTATATTTTGGTTCCTCCGTCAGGATTATTTTAAGACCCATATTACATACTTTATCAAGGTTACCATTCACGGTGAAGTTCGACGATCTACAGTTAAATGTGAAGGTACCAGAGGTGTATTTGTTGTTCCAGTCAAACTCTTTCATGGCATTGGAGTAACTGATATATGTAGTACTATCGATTACCGGGTATTGCACTGGTACGCAGTCCGTGGCGGTTATGTGAATTTGAAATAATATGTGCAACATTTCGATGTTTTTAGTGCCCATGCCTTGCCTAAGTACTCTTTGAGCCTAATCGTGGTGTTCCGATCGTTTGAAGTGGACGACATATTAGAAAATATCCATATCTCGAAATACTGATGTATGTGTGTAATATACAAATAGTCTAGTCCGTCATTAAATAATTAGCTGTCGTCCATTAAAGAATTTCCCCGTCCATA
>JAVTVY010042622.1:0-19422 GCA_036873755.1 Hanleya hanleyi
TGACTTGTCACTGCCTGGCTGCTATTTGTCACTGCATGGCTTGACTGCTGACTTGTCACTGCCTGACTACTGACTTGTCACTGCCCTGCCTGACTACTGACTTGTCACTGCCCTGCCCGACTACTGACTTGTCACTGCCTGGCTGCTATTTGTCACTGCATGGCTGCTGACTTGTCACTGTCCTGCCTGACTGCTGACTTGTCACTGCCTGACTACTGACTTGTCACTGCCTTGCCTGACTACTGACTTGTCACTGCCCTGCCTGAATACTGACTTGTCACTGCCTGGCTGCTATTTGTCACTGGCTGGCTGCTGACTTGTCACTGTCCTGCCTGACTGCTGACTTGTCACTGCCTGACTACTGACTTGTCACTGCCCTGCCTGACTACTGACTTGTCACTGCCCTGCCCGACTACTGACTTGTCACTGCCTGGCTGCTATTTGTCACTGCATGGCTGCTGACTTGTCAGTACCCAACTGCTGACTTGTCACTGCCCGACTGCTGATTTGTCACTTCCTTGCTGCTGACTTGCAACTGCCTGACGGTTGTCTTGTCACTACCTGACTGTTGTCTTCTGACTGCCTGGCTGTTGTCTTGTCACTGCATGCATGCTGACTTGTCACTGCCTGTCTGTTCTCTTATCAATGCTTGCATGGTTGCTGTCTTGTCACTGCCTGGCTGCTGACTTTTCACTGTCTGGCTGTTGTCTTGTCACTGCCTGACTGCTGAGTTGTCACTGCCTGACTGCTGTCTTGTCACTGCCTGGCTGCTGACTTATCGCTGCCTGTCTGTTGACTTGTCTCTGTCTGCTGACTTGTCACTGCTTGGCTGCTGACTTGTCACTGCCTGGTTGCTGACTTGTCACAGCCTGGTTGCTGACTTGTCACTGTCTGGTTGCTGACTTGTCACTGCCTGACTCCTGACTTGTCACTGTCTGTCTGCTGACTTGTCACTGCCTAGCTGCTGACTTGTCGCTGCCTGATTGCTGACTTGTCACAGCCTGGCTGTTGATCTATCACTGCCTGTCTGCTGACTTGTCACTGTCTGTCTGCTGACTTGTCACTGCCTGTCTGTTTTCTTGTCACTGATTGCATGGCTGCTGTCTTGTCACTGCCGGACTGCTGACTTGTCACTGCCTGATTGACGACTTGTAACTGCCCTGCCTGACTACTGACTTGTCACTGTCCTGTCTGACTGCTGACTTGGCACTGCCTGATTGATGACTTGTCACTGCCTGACCACTGACTTGTCACTGTCCTGCCTGACTGCTGACTTGGCACTGCCTGACTGCTGACTTGGCACTGCCTGACTGCTGATTTGTCACTGCCTGGCTGCTGTCTTGTCACTGTCTGACTGCTGACTTGCCACTGCCTGGCTGCTGCCTTGTCATTGCGTGGCTGCTGATTTTTCACCGCCTGGTTGTTGTCCTGACTCTGCCTGACTGCTGACTTGTCCCTGCCTGGCTGCTGCCTTGTTATTGCCTGACTGCTGTCTTGTCACTGCCTGGCTGCTGTCTATTCACCACCTGGCTGTTATTTTGTCACGGCCTGTATGCTGACTTGTCGCTGCCTGGCTGCTGTCTTGTCACTGCCTGGCTGTTGTCTTGTCACTGCCTGGCTGCTGATTTATCACTGCCTGTATGTTGACTTGTCGCTGCCTGTATGCTTCTCAAACAGTCCAGGTATTTTAATCTTGGCGACATGGCGTGCGCAGTCCCTACTAAATCAGATAATCCCATACAAGAACTCGGTCTATTAAAAGTACAGTGCAATATATCCCCAGCAAGTTGGCAGTCGAGCGTTATATATTTTTTAGTAAATACTCGGTAGACCAGTACTGGCTCAATGAAAATGTCGAAGTCTGGCCAAGTTTAAACTCATGTAGCCTCATAAATACGGGGTCGATAATAACTGGACCGCAAGATCCTAAGACTTTCTTAGATTAGATAAGAAGGCCAACATGTGCAGCATAGCCAATCAAGTTCACAGGCAAACGTCCAAAATCTGAGTTGCTATATGACTACCGTTGGACTGGGATTAATTACATAGATCCCTCCAAATTTGCAGACAAAATTCGGTACCGGTAATCTATAATCTATGACAGTGCTACCGAAGTGGGGTATCACTGTCTCCAGCCCCAGTCGATCTTCATCCATGTCCAATTGTATCTGAATTACAAAAAAAATACCCTTATTCTGAAGCGAGGTTCTTCTCGTGGAGATCGAAATATGAAATTACTTTCTCATATTTCTTCTTCCAATGTCTTCCTCGTTTCTACATTGACAAGTTGATAAATGTTCATAATACCTTTCTCCAAGCCATTGTGAACAAATCGACAAAAGCCGGACAAGGGCAAGAAAAATGTGGTTATTCGGCCAAGATAGACCTTTTCTCCCTCAATGTGCAAGGGAAGCAAATATTTTCCGTAGCAGTAAACTGTCTCAACATTCCCCATTAACAGAGCATAATTGGGAACGAATAGTAATATTCTCTCTGTCGGATATTGTTGCTATAATATTTCTTCAGTCATTTTTCACTTTGTGAAAAAAAAATTCAACTGAGAATCACTGACAGTTCTTTTTGAGCACATATTCTCAACAATCAAAGAAGTCACCACTCTGTCTACATGTACCAAGGTACTACAGGCAAAAAGCACAGACTGCTGTGTGTCAAGTACAGCTTTACTTATACAAATCCTGAAGATTGAATGACTCTATGACTCTATGAACCCAAGCCCAGAAGTTTCTTCGGTTCTATTGAATTAAGACAATATGGATGCCAATTTTAGGACACATGTCAGCTATATGCCTCATTGGGGAAACTCAATTTTAATCACTCTATGTGCCATATAGGTAAAATTCGGGTACCTTGACCCTAAAACAAGCCAGTCCTTACACGATACCAACTGCCGAGTGCCGATTCATGCAAGGATAATGTAGGACCCCATGTGACCTCATTAATACTCAGCAGGCATTGGTGATCCGACCTTCTACGTGAGACGGGACCTGAACACGCCGAGAAATCTCAAAGTATACATGGGACGGCCTGATCGATATTCTCACCTGGGGCCCAATCAATGCGATAAATTGCATTCTCATTTACAGCACACCTGGTTTGTGTTTCCTGCTGGAAGTAATAATCCTGTACACTAGGACAGGTGAAACACACAATTCTTCCCGGCATGAATATCAACTCCCAGTTTTCACGCGACGTACAGGCTTTGCCAAGGGTGTCATCATTAGTTCGGCACGTCGTCCCTTACTCGCTGTTGCAGCCAACTGTATTAATATAGCAATGAAATGGCCCGCTACGCGAGCGTGTAGGTTACAATATAGTGCATATTCACGAATAACGTTCGCATGTCTACTGATTATATATTTTACAATCCTTATACAGTAGGAAACAGATTAGAGGATTAAAGGTGCAGTAAAATATAGGCACTACGTGTGGAAATACATTCCCTTCTCTCAAATGGCGTTTGACGCCCTTGGGCCCCGTGAGGCTCCGGGGATTGACCTGGGGTGTCGTTGTGCACACTCCAGGTCATGGTAAGTATATGTCTCAGCTCCTCAGAGAGCTTGCCGTAAGAGGCGACTAATTGGGGCACCCGTGGAGATTCAGGGTGTGAAAAGGAATAGGGCCCCATCTGTGGGGTCTCGGGTGTTGAAACGAATAGGACCCTACCCGTGTGGTTTCCGGGTGTGAGAAGGAATAGGAATCAACCTCGTGATATGACTGAAATAGTGTTGAAAGCGACGTTAAATCATATTCACTCACTCGCTCAATCGACGCCCTTGTCCAGCACAAAATACTCCATGGCACTTCCACATAATAGAGTTGGCCGAGATATGAATCACGACTGCACCTCCAGTGGTTCCTTAGGTGGTTTCCTTAGATTGTGGGGTAAAACCATGTCTTCTCGCTTCGGATGAACCCTTGTTTCAAAATCCGAACCATGCGATGGTACTATTGCTTTGACATGTCTGTCATAGCAATAGTACCATCGCATGACCGTTTTGCAGATTGGAATATACAGAAGGCAGATGGATATGCAATGTAGATACACTTGGCAATAATTTGGAAGTTTATTGTATCGTAGTCTACAAATTCTCCCTTTCGATCACACTCCAGGTCATGGTAAGAATATGCCGCAGTCTCTCAGAGAGCTTGTCGTAAAAGGCGACTAACTGGGGCACCCGTGGGGTTTCCGGGTGTGAAAAGGAATAGGACCCTACCCGTGTGGCTTCCGGGTGTGAAAAGGAATAAGAACCAAACGTAGTGATATGACTGAAATAGTGTGAAAGCGACGTTAAATCATATTCACACACTCCCCGTTATCGATCCCAGGTAAACATTCCAAGGTACTGTATATTTAGGAGCCAGATATCATATTTGCATTAATTTTAACTGTTTCTCGGTAATTCACACCTTAGCCAACCAACGTAAAAAGAAGAAAGGTGCAAAGAAGAAGGTACGGTCCCATAATAGAATAGTATATTTCACGTTAGTTCAATTCAAGTCCAACCATGCAAAACACAATGTGAACGACGCAATCTACTGAATGTGGCATATTATGCTTGTATTACTACGCACATTCATGTGCCCCAAGCCTGATGTTGCAGCCCCCTCTCCCGTTTCCCGGTACAATTTCATATGTTACCCTCCAGAGCAAGACCTTTACGATGACGTATAAATTGTATCTCTGCAACACGCGGTTATCGAGGTTTGGGAAACACAATTCGGACGAAGGCTATCTACTGAATGTGGGATTTGACGCTCGTACTTGATTACACCACCAGGCTCTGCATCGATTTTATGTGGTCTAGCGTATATCGAATATATACTTATAATATTTTGTAAACATATTTTGGCGTAGTCATCCCCCCACTGCATGGACCCATTTCATCATAGTGTTTTGCCTCTCTCCGCAGCAATGTCGGTACCTTTATAACGAAATATGTATATCGTATTTCTTCATTGCGTGGTTTTCGAGTTATAAAAAAACACAGGCAGACCTACAGACATAAATTGCGGCTTTAGTGGTATAGACAGTCTTGTTTTCCTGGATTCCAACACGATTTGCCAGATACTTGTTGGGCCTACAGAGCTCGACGAACTACTGCTTAGTTTGCATAAAACACATAAAATTTATTTCAGCTCCCATTCCACACATACAACAGCTTACTATATGGAACAACTCAATTGGTATATCATTATACATGGGGAAATCCTGTATCATTGTTCATTTATATTGACAGAGTCTTCGTCACAGTTTCCAATAGACCCGAACGCATTTATTGTACGTAGCAGCTGTGACTAAACAAATCATATTTTCGTGTTAAATATTCTATTTTGTAAAAATAAATTCTAGTCCAGCCACGCATTCCATAGAGAAAGATCGGAAGAGTGAATAAATAGTACCGGTACTGTAGATATTATTTTAGCCACTAGTGCATTGAATCGGTAAACCACAACCGTAATATTTTCATACGTAACTGCGAGAAGGAACCAATCAGGAGAGGCAATTTTTGGCATTTTTTAAATTAATTTTTTATTAACATTTATTTAACTGCAACCAGATAAATCATATTTTCATATGAAAAAAACGATTCTGACCACGTATTCCGCGAAGAAAGTTTGGGAGAGAATGAATAAATAAAGCTGTTTTAGCTTATGGTGGCATTGAAACAGTAAACCAACCACAACAGTAATATTTTTTCTCAAGTACGGTATTTGAGAGAAGGAACCATTCAGGAGCGTCAATTCTTTGTGAGTTTTTTTATTATTATTTTTTTAATTTATTTTGATTTTATATTATTATTATTAAACTTCATGCTAAAACGCGGAAAATATATTTGCCTAACTGTAGTTTGGTCCCCGTGTTTGTGGAGGGAAACTTATTAGTATGACATATAAGTAGGACCAGATGTTCATGAACTTCTGGTAGGACTTAATGAACAATTCAAATTTCTTTTCTTTTCTTTTCATTATTCCTGCTCGAGGAATTTGATGAAAACCCCATATAATGATCTCTCTGAAACAACAGTAATTTATAGGAGAATTTTTCTTTTTTCCATGTCAGTTTGGTTAACCAGCTTGGTTCGTGGTTCGTTAGTTACTTCGAAGTACTTCATTTGCGGATTTATGTCGATGTTGCTTTCAGAGGATCGATAATGCAGTCAGCCGACGCAAGATATAATATCTCCGATATCCAACGGGAAGTCAATAATGGAGTTATTGATTAACATAGAATCTGTTGTCACCAGTAAACAGTTTTATTTATCATCATATCGAGTGTACAAGCTTGCCAATTACCAACAGAGATCGCCCTAAGTGAGATACTCAAAAGGCCCTGCATCGACTTTCTAGAAACAATACAATACAATATGTTTATTGCACGACTCATAAAACGGTACAAGTATGGCAAACAATATAATTACTATGGTACTATAGCAACGTGGTAACTATTAGTTAGTATGGATTTAACCAACAACATCTTTACCATTTCTAAGTTTATTGTGTGACGCTATGAAGAAGTTATTGAAGTCTTAACTAACACGTTTTGTTGTTGTTGTTGTTGTTGTTGTTGGTGACGGTGGTTTTCTTCTTGTTGCTCAGAATGATAATTGTGCCCGAGAGCATCTACAGATATGCAATGTATTTGGCTATCTATATCATACATGTAGGCCAACAGTACTTCATATACGTACGTACATGAGAAACCATACCTAAGAGTACTGTTGATAGGTAAAAAAAACACAGTCTGATGAGACTCAAACTCACGACGTCTAAAACAACAGTCGCCTGCTCACACAACACTGACGCTCCTACCACTGAGTCACATTTTCGCTGTTTCGCGTTTTCGCTGTTACACGCTTTTGCGGTTTCGCGTTACCTTTCTTCGATGCGAAAATGCGAGATGACCACATCCGGCTTCCAAGTATGAAATGGTAGCCCGCTTGATATCTCAGCGTTTGTACATTATTGAGAGAAGAGAGAAGAGCCTGTCTGTGCAGTGACCGTTGAAAGCTACTGGTTCACTTTAGATCTGTCCCATCTTTTAATCCGGAGAATTAATTTGAACACGTGATAACATAGATTTTATATACCGTACTATATTTTCCCAGTATTCAAGGAAAGTGTCATTATGATTTGAATAATGTATACTTGGTCAAATATGACATGAAAATTTGCCAGCTATCACCAGTTCAAAATATTCTTCAACATTGAAATGCTGCCAGAAGATCAGTCTGTGGTGTACAATGCTGTCAGAAGATCTGTCTGGTGAGCACAATGCTCTCAAAAGTTCAGACTGTTGAGCAGAATGCTAACAGAAGATCAGCTCGTTGAGTAGAAGGCTGTCAATATATCAATCCGTGGGGCACAATACTGTCACAAGCTCAGCCTGTGAGGCACAATGTTGTCACAAGATCAGTCTGTGGGGCACTTCTGGCTTAATGAAGGATATGATAGCAACGGAAATACCTTGATTTTGAGGACCGCCTGCTCCATAGTCTGTTAAATACTATAGCCAAATTTAACAGTTCTCTTACCACCAGACCAAAATGCCACTGATACATTTCAAAATGAAATAGGCATTGTTTCAACGGAGGTACCTTCAGTTAAGGACACTGTCCTACTAAAAACAAGGTCAAAATATCTAAACTCAATGACACATTGAAATATAGGCAATGGTTATAGCCGAGACACCTTGATCTTGAGGGCTGTCTGTCTTATTGTCCTACTAAAACTCAACGGTCAGCAAGATGCCTGCGTGTGTGATTATGAAATTTCTCTGTTTCTGAAAGCAATTTAGCTTGCCCCACACAGATCACAATGCCCCAACGGGCAAGGCCCCAGGAAAAAATCCACATTCAGAATACCATTCCTGAAGTAGACCGACCCAGACGCAATGCCCATGAGATCCAATGAAGTGGCCCCTACTTAACTAAAACATGGTCCTCTGACTTTCACGCAAAATAGGACACAGTCTGTCATCCTGTACTCTGATACACAGTCCAGTATTGTTACAGGCACATATTTCTGGAGACCACCTGCAGTTCTTCTATTTTATATGGAAGGCTTTGTATGTAGGAGAGGGTGCAAAGACAAATGAATCAAGCACTCCACTACTTATGCTATAAACTCCACATATTCTTTACAGGTATAACCTGAATGACTGAAATAGACCAACGAATTTGAAATCGATTTATTTTTCGACGGAATCGTATACGCTCGCTTAGGCTACGAACTCTTCCATTCTGTCGGCTTTTCTTCTGCCTTTCTCTGTGTTGCCTTGTATATGACAGTAACAACCGAAATGCGAAGAGTTACGTAACCAATGACACTAATTCATGTATCTGACTGACTACTGACGATATTAAACCAATGGAATGGCATGAAATCAATTTCTTCTGATCAAAAGTCCCTATGACCAGTGTCCTTATTTAGTACATGTATGTCATTGGGTTATATAAAAGCTCCATATTTAAGGCTTATCACATAGGAACCGGGTATTACTCGATAGCTATAGTTCGTGTCCAAGGCTGGGTGACTCCATTCTTGTCATCACTGTTGACAGAGACACACGTTGACACTGACAGTTCCTTGTCCTTTGCGGACGAAACATCACCGGGTGGTAAATAGAAACAAATGGTTAAATTCTGTAAAATCTGTTATACCAATTATGATGGGCGATGGAGTTTGAATGGGGATTGTGCAAATGCTTACTCTATATAATATACATTCTTCGAAGTATTTAATTGCGCATGAATATTTGTTGTCAAAGCAGACATTGCGTAGACTATCTGTGGGTTATACCAGGTGATGTTCGGGGGGGGGGGGATTTGGCTTAATGTCACACTCAAGTGTGTTTCACTCATATGGTGACAGTCAGTTTGGTTGGTGGAGGAAGCCGGAGAGAACCACCGCCCTTCGGTAAGTAACTGACAGACTTTCACACATGGACCAGCTGGGCTCGAACCCGTGCCGGTTTAGCGGTGTGAGGCTAGCGGTCACCAGCGAAGCGCCTTAGACCACTCGGCCACCGAGGGCCCCCAGGTGATGTTCGGGCTTGGGTGTTGGGTGTAACTCAAGGCGATGGTCTCCACAAAACTCCACACGATTCCAGATTCCACCTGGTGTTGCTCTAGGATTTCAAGACTCGGAGAATACGACGTGGAATCTGATGACAAATCCTATGTAATATCGTCTGTATCGATGGTAAAATCGACACACACCGGAGTCGTGATGGAACTACGACTGAAGATACAATTTGCTTGTTCATTTTTATACAATAGAGTTCGAGCATCAAATCATGCCTGTACAATTGCCACTAATTTACAAGGTTATCTTTAGTGCTGTAGTATTCCGTTTGCTGATCATGCAGGGCCAGTCTGTACACGGAGCATGAATGTCAAAGTTATTATAAAATACCCCAATCCGTATCGGTGGGTCACATGGTAGTCACGTGCACTAGACTACCCTTCCCAGTTCTTTGACATGCGCGTTGAAAGGGCGGGAGTTGAGCTGTTTTGATTGATGGATTTACGCAATTAAAAGGAATAAATCGAAGAGTTATGAAGTTTGAACTAATGAATTGAAGTTTGGAGAGCACGTTGAGGTAAGAAATACGGACGGATAAAGTTTTATTGAATATGTGAGTTGCCGTTTTCGTCGTGGGGTGGGGGGGGGGGCACGAAAACCGTGGTTCCCCTTGATATAATTTAGAGTAGGAGGAGAGTATATATATATGTGAATATTAATATCATAATTAATAACTGCATGACCACCAACAAGCCCCTGTGTATGGGCGTGGGTTCTTTCCTATACGCCATAGCCGCGTCGGAAATGTCGATTTTCGCTGTTGGGGGGAGGGAGATAAGTCGATTCAGCCTGTGAAACGGAGCATGCGCTGTGAGGAGGCTGGGTTACAGCTATAGTTGTAAAATCATATGCCAACTTGCTGTCCCAGTTTCGTCCACACAGATGTTATCAATACACGAGTTTGACCTAGATCAAAGATCCTGGTTTATAAATAAAAACAAGATTGTTCTGTTAGTATACATTGATTGGTCTGCGCAAAAAAGAGCAGTTTTCCTTAAACTTAATTAGCAGCATTTAGCCTGCAATGTTTCCAGTCCACGAGATAAGATAATTGCCCTAATTGTGCTATGTGTCTCAATTAAATTATTTACTGCATAATAGGTACAATTCAGTATACTATGTTAGTGTAACCCTGTTTGGTGACTTAGCGGTATCACCTGATACACACTGGCAAAGGCACGAAGTCCTCGAAAAATTAACGTAAAATATTTACCTTCGAAATATTGTTGACGATTTCGGTTTAACAGTTTGATATCACTCTATTTCTTATATCGTGGTATCGAAAAAAATATTTCTGCAAATGGCCACTATGCCTCATACTCCGCGAAAACATTTGCGGGCTTGCGCAACTATCCAATCAAATTCTGTGATTGCCGCTTCCTGTAGATTTTATCTCCCGGTCCTGTTGTTCACCCCTCCCTTTGAAACATGACCATGAGCTGATTCTTGAACCCATAAAGTTCATATGTTCATTAGACTGACTGATTTGGGGCTATCAGAGGGAATTTGGAGAGGATTAGTTTTCTCGTCCTTCGTCAACGTCGAAATCGTGCACCTAACCAGTGAGAATGCTCGATAGAGAGTGCGGCACTTTCGTCATTAGGCAATCGTGGATTCTGTTAAGAGGCTACTTGGAATGGGCACGAAAGCAAAGTTTAGCACGTCGAATGAACGACAGTTATGGAAGGAACCCCAATCTTAGAAACTATACCGGCATAATTCAATTTATAAGAAAGGAATTATTGACCAATCTATTCGATTGAATATTCCATCTGTTAGATTCTGTCTACAATAGATTCATTTTATCGTTTTCAATCTATTAGATTGAATATTTTCAATCTGATAAAAGATTGGTCACTAATTTCAATCTGATGGATTGAATTTCAATCTAATTATTCTAGAGAGTTCCCTCCAGTGCTTTTCCAGGGAAGATATTGATTCTAATCCGAGCATTCTCAGACAAAGTTCCTAGTGAGGCGTGGCATGACTCAGACCAGATTACGCCTTTCACTGCTCACTTTGTGTGAGATTAATATCGGGAAGCCCGGATTAACGCGTGTTACGAAATCAGAGTCCTAGCCAGGTTAATATACAGTTCAGCCACGGTTACGTTAGTAGTAGAGAAAGATGATTACAGGCCCCCTTTTGACGAGTGCGCAGGTGTTTCTGCGCAGATTTGCGGCGGAAGTGCGGCGGGTCGGGGGATTCCCCAGTGGGGTTTTCCCATGACGATCACGTGATCAAGGCATGTCTAGACTTGTTCAGGGCATGTATTCCTCCGCGGTGATGCGGTCCTGGTGGTGATGCGGTCGCGGGAAAAACCTTCCGCGGAGAAAAAGTAGTCCCTAGACTACAAATACGCTGCATGGGCCGAGTGAGGCTCTTTTCAGGCATGTCATTTCACAGAATAAATAAATAAATAAATAAATAAATAAATTAATTAATTAATTAATTAATTAATTTTAATTAATCAATAAATAAATAAATAAATAAATCAATAAATCAATAAATAAATCAATAAATAAGTCAATAAATAAATAAATAAATAAGGCAGAAGAAGAAGAAAAAAAAAAGTGAAACTCTATGCAACGAACCCGGGACTCGATCCCGGGTCCTCTTTATCCAGAGGCACACACGCTACCCATTACGCCATCAGTCCTATCGCATATTCCATCGTTAAAAATATCAGTATATAATTCTTCGGCACATACTGGTGCACTGGGCCATGTTGAATCTAATGGAAAACCTTCTTCTATACATTTGGGGTATGGCTGTTTGGATTTATTATCTTAGTCTCATCATGTAGAACATTATGGAGAGTGTTGCGGAGCGAATCGGTGAAATTTTTGAAAAAAGTCACCGAGGACTGTATATAATATAGCTCCAAGGGAGACAACTCGTGTGGACCAACCGTGTGGAAATAGACGTTTTGGAGCTAGGGGAGCCCCTAATGGTCGAATGGGGTCGAGTGAGGTATCAATGTGAAGCATTCATGAAGGGGCATCTGATGGGTTGGGTGTGGGGTTGAAATAGCGGCATTCTGCGCATGCGCGGTGGCCCAAGGGTATGCAAATAGCCGTTTTGGAGCTAGGGGAGCCCCTAATGGTCGAATGGGGTCGAGTGAGGTATCAAAGTGAAGCCTAGGTGAAGGGGCATCCAGGCAATGGGATGGGTGCATGTAAAATTTTTCCTGAAAAAAAAAATACGGAACACGGACTTTATCGAAAAACCTGGGAAAATGCCTATATGGGGTATGGGGGGTATATAGGTCGCCGGGCTTAACGGGGCTTGCCTATCAATAGAGTTATCTCCCCTAGTTCCAGGGTGGGTGTATGTAAAATTTTTCCTGAAAAAATACGGAACACGGACTTTATCCTAAATTACGGGAAATGCCTATATGGGGTATGGGGGGTATAGGACCATCCTGGGAAACCTACTTCTCCACATTTGCGGTATAGGTTGTGGGGTCTCGTTTTCTTAGTCTCGTCATTTAGAACATGATAGGAAGTGTCCCGCAGCGAATCGGTGAAATTTTTGAAAAAGTACGATATAGCCCCATATAGTCCCATACTGGGGGTATAGGATCAATGTTTGTCCCCCTGGGAAACGTACTTCTATACATTGCGGTAGGGTTGTTTGGATTTGTTTTTCACGTCTCGTCATTTAGAACATGATAGGAAGTGTCCCGGCACGAATCGGTGAAATTTTTGAAAAAGTACGATATAGCCCCATATAGACATATATATATAAATATATATTCCCATACTGGGGTATAGGACCGATGTTTGTCCCCCTGGGAAACACACTTCTATACATTTGCGGTAGGGTTGTGGGGTCTCGTTTTACTCGTCTCGACATTTAGAACACGATGGGTAGGGTTGCGGAGCGAATTGGTGAAATTTTTGAAAAAAGTCACCGAGGCCTGGGTAGGCCCATAGGCCTATGCTGCATGGCTATGGGTGTATAGGGCCATACGGGGTGGACATGTTGGAGTCTAGGTGAGTCCCTAATGGTCCAATGGGGTCGAGTGAGGTCTTATTTTGAAGCTCTCGTGCAGGAGCATCCGACTGGTGTATTGTTTGTGTTCAATAGTCTGCGCATGCGCAGTCTAGCCGTAGTATAGAAAACAGGCATTTTGGGTGCTATGTAGGGGTGTGTTTGGGTTAAAGATGGGCTAATCACGGTTCGAATGGGTCGTGTGAGGTGTCAAAGTGAAGCTTGTGTGGGGTAGAGTCAGAATGGTGTGTTTTTGAATGCAAGTCGCGTCAATCTGCGCATGCGCAGTTGGTTGTAGTAAGTAAAGTGGCCATTTTCGGGCAGTACATGAAGGTGTTTGGGATCGAGATGGGCTATTCACGGTTCGAATGCGTCCTGGAAGGTGTCATCTTGTAGTTCTCGGGGTGTACATTCCGATTTGAGGGATGTTCGCGTCATCTGTGACGTCATCGGTGACGTCATCGGTACGAGTAGTAGCGAAAGTGGACATTTCGGGCAGTACATGAAGGTATTTGGGGTCGAGATGGGCTATTCACGGTTCGAATGCGTCCTGGAAGGTGTCATCTTGTAGTTCTCGGGGTGTACATTTCGATTTGAGGGATGTTCGCGTCATCTGTGACGTCATCGGTGACGTCATCGGTACGAGTAGTAGCGAAAGTGGACATTTTCGGGCAGTACATGAAGGTATTTGGGGTCGAGATGGGCTATTCACGGTTCGAATGCGTCCTGGAAGGTGTCATCTTGTAGTTCTCAGGGTGTACATTCCGATTTAAGGGATGTCCGCGTCATCTGTGACGTCATCGGTACGAGTAGTAGCGAAAGTGGCCATTTTCGGGCAGTACATGAAGGTATTTGGGGTCGAGATGGGCTATTCACGGTTCGAATGCGTCCTGAGAGGTGTCATCTTGTAGTTCTCGGGGTGTACATTCCGATTTAAGGGATGTCCGCGTCATCTGTGACGTAATCAGTGACGTCATCAGTACGAGTAGTAGCGAAAGGGAGCATTTTGGGTGCTATGTAGGGGAGTGTTTGGGGTAGAGATGGGCTATTCACGGTTCGAATGGGTCGTGTGAGGTGTCAAAGTGAAGCTTGTGTGGGGTAGAGTCAGAATGGTGTGTTTTTTAATGCAAGTCGCGTTAATCTACGCATGCGCAGTTGGTTGTAGTAAGTAAAGTGGCCATTTTGGGGCAGTGCATGAAGGTATTTGGGGTCGAGATGGGCTATTCACGGTTCGATTGCGTCCTGGAAGGTGTCATCTTGTAGTTCTCGGGGTGTACATTCCGATTTAAGGGATGTCCGCGTCATCTGTGACGTCATCGGTGACGTCATCGGTACGAGTAGTAGCGAAAGTGGCCATTTTCGGGCAGTACATGAAGGTATTTGGGGTCGAGATGGGCTATTCACGGTTCGAATGCGTCCTGGAAGGTGTCATCTTGTAGTTCTCAGGGTGTACATTCCGATTTAAGGGATGTCCGCGTCATCTGTGACGTCATCAGTGACGTCATCAGTACGAGTAGTAGCGAAAGGGAGCATTTTGGGTGCTATGTAGGGGTGTGTTTGGGGTAGAGATGGGCTATTCACGGTTCGAATGGGTCGTGTGAGGTGTCAAAGTGAAGCTTGCGTGGGGTAGAGTCAGAATGGTGTGTTTTTGAATGCAAGTCGCGTTAATCTACGCATGCGCAGTTGGCTGTAGTAAGTAAAGTGGCCATTTTGGGGCAGTACATGAAGGTATTTGGGGTCTAGATGGGCTATTCACGGTTCGAATGCGTCGTGTGAGGTGTCATCTTGTAGCTCTCGGGGTGTAGACCCGATTTGAGGTCTGTTCACGTCACCTGTGACGTCATCGGTGACGTCATCAGTACGAGTAGTAAGTAAAGTGGGTATTTTGGGGCACTGAAAGGAAGGTATTTGGTGTAGAGATGCTCCATCCTTGGTCCGAATGCGTCGTGTAAGGTGTCATGTTGTAGCTCTCGGGGTGTACATCTCCATTTTAGGGATGTTCGCTTCATCTGTGACGTCATCGGTGACGTCATCGGTACGAGTAGTAGCGAAAGTGCACATTTTGGGGCAGTGCAAGTAGGTGTTTGGGATAGAGAGGGACCATCCTTGGTCCGAATGCGTCGTGTGAGGTGTCATGTTGTAGCTCTCGGGGTGTACATCTTCATTTTAGGGATGTCCGCGTCATCTGTGACGTCATCAGTGACGTCATCAGTACGAGTAGTAGCGAAAGTGGGCATTTTGGGGCAGTGAAGGAAGGTGTTTGGGGTAGAGAGGGACCATCCTTGGTCCGAATGGATCGTGTGAGGTGCCATTTTGTAGCGCTTAGGGTGTAGATTCCGATTTAAGGGATGTTCGCATCATCTGTGACGTCATTAGTGACGTCATCGGTACGAGTAGTAGCGAAAGTGGGCATTTTGGGCAGTGAAGGATGGATTAGTAGTATGAAAGCGCATGTCGAGCCCCATTGACCTTGCGGCGCAATGCGCAATGAGAATGCATGTGTGTGTGTGTGTGTGTGTGTGTGTGTGTGTGTGTGTGTGTGTGAGTGTGTATGCGTCTGTGTGTGTGTGTGTGTGTGCGTGCATGTGTGTGTGTATGCGTCTGTGTGTGTGTGTATGCGTCTGTGTGTCTGTGCACGTGTGCTTGCGTGTACGTGTGTGTGTATGTGTGTGTGTGTATGTGCGTGTGTGTCTGTGTGTCTGTGTGCATGTGTGCGTACGTGTGTGTGTGTGTACGCGTGTGTGTGTATACGTCTGTATGCGTGTGTTTATGCGTGTGTGTGTGTATGCGTCTGATGCGTGTGTGTGTGTGTGTATGCATCTGTGTGTCTGGGTGCGTGTGTGCATGCGCCGAGTTCTAAGAGCCCCGGAGAGAGAACAACAACAACAAGGATGACACATGAGAGAACAACAAGAAGTTTTTGTCATATAGTTTATTATCCCCAAATTTTACATCATACCCAGGCTGGGGGAGCCGCCCTGGGTATGTTTAGTATGTTCGCATTCGAAATATCAAACACCGTGTTTTATTATTCAACGCATCGTCACATCAGGCACAAGTGTTTACTGAGCTCAAGTCAACGATCAGCATGTAGACATAGAGAGTATGTACGGCATGTTGTGGTATTCATCAGTGCATGGGTGACGCATTCACCCGATGGGTTGATTGGTCGTCTTGGTCACGAAAAACGTAACATTGGTTGCCCTCTTTACCACCCATTGTGTGTTGGGGCGTTGACGATGTGCCCATCTCAAGGCATCCAATTGTTCCACTTGGGCCAGCATCATCTCTAGCGACGCCCGGTGAATGATGGTAAACGGCAGGTCAAACACAAGGTTGTTGGCACTGGGGTAACAATACCGTAACTGGTCCGTCCTTTTGTGACGTAAGATGTACCCGAAAGCGACATTCAATTTGAAGGCCGTAGTTTGATCTTCGAAGATGGCTTCCACGTAGCTGCGTAGACGGGTGAGTTTGGTCAGTGGGAAATTGTAGATATCTTGAATAGGGCGATGACGGTGGAAACAGTACCGTGTCATAGACCAATGGCCCCGATCGTCGTCACTCACTGGATGGTTGTCCTGTAAGAGATCGCCAGGAACATTTATGGGCTCGACCAGAAAATGTTCGATGTTGTCAGGCGAATGACTCGAAACCGTAACGCTTGGGTCCGGCTGGATATCCAGGCTCTTCTGAACTGTGGGTATAGGCGGGCTCTCCGTCATCGCATCACCAGTGGCGTTCGTCTCCCCGGGCTTATCTTCACTGGGCCTGACCTTCCGCGGCTCCTCTATAGTAGAAGGTTGTCGCGCATACCGTGGTGATGGACTATGAATCAAACGTTGGTGCCGTCTTAACTGACTGGGTCGTTTGAAGAGTTGACCACATTCATTACATTGTTCCGTCGCACCCTCGTGGAGTGAGCGTTCATGGCGCAGTAAAATATCCTCCCGATTAAATAACCGTGCGCAGGTTATACAAGTATATCGTGCACCGTTGTGGATGGAGGCCTCGTGTCGTCGCAAATCTTCTGGGCGAATAAACTGCTTCTGGCAAGTTGTGCAAGTGAACATCTTGGTGGTTGAGAGAGTATCCGATGAAACGACCAGGCCGCTTCCCTTTTATAGTACGCTAGCTGGTGATCTATTTTTAGCACACTCAGTTCAACTACCCCAAGTCGAGGACCAGACATATAGAGTATGTATTGCATGCTATGGTATTCATCAGTGCAAGGGTGGCACATTCAGCCGATGGGGGTGGTCGGTCAGCTTGGTAACGAAAAACGTGACATTGGTCACCCTCTCTACTATCCACTCGGTGTTGGGACGCTGTTCATAGGTCCATTCCAAGGGGTCCACAGTGTCCAGTTGGGCCAGCATCGTCTCTAGCGACGTCCGATTGGTGATTGTGAAAGGATGGTCGTACACTGGGTTGATGGCACTGGAATAGAAAGCGTATAATGAAGCTTTCACAGATGCATGTGTGTTTATATGCAAGAGCTTCGAGCTCGCGGAGCTCTTGGAGCTCCGGAGCTCATGGAACTCGGAGCTCCGGAGCTCCGACGCCACCACCGGGCGTTGACGGGCGTTGCTACAAGAGAACTCGGAGCTCGGGCTCTGGAGGGGTCACTTCCGCTTCCGTTCACGTGACCGGAACTGACCTTTTTGACCCCGGCGCGCAAAGATTTCCACCGCGTGGGAATAAAACCGACGCACGCTTACGCACCGGGGGCAAGCTCACGAGCTCCACGGCTTTATCCCAAAGAGCTCCGATCCAAAAGCACTCGCAACACACATACACACACACACACGAGACGTAGCCTTCGGTAGGTACTGGGGTTCGATCCCAGGCCGGGTCATACCTAAGACCGAAAAATGGAACTTGTTGCTCCCTCGCTTACGCTCAGCATTAGAGGGGATAGAACAAGGACTGGTTCGCTCGGTGTCAGTATAATGTGACTGAGTGGGGTGTCATATCTGCCTACGGCATGATATTTCAGTGGGACAGCACTATAAAATGGCAGCATTAGATCTGCTCTGTTACAAGTAGGTTCCCCTGCCTCTCCCCCTCCCCTCCCTTCCCTTCCCCGTCGTGATATTGCTGAAAAAATGTTGAAAGCGACGTTAAACCCTATTCACTCACTCACTCACTCACACACAGAGGCATACATACACACACACATACACACGCTGCGCATGCCTGCGATGACGTCATTTCCGAGCTCTGAGCTCCGGTATAACACAGCACAGATATGGTATAATAGAGGGCAAAAATTATATAATACAGAACATATGTTGTATAATACAGGACATGTATGGTACAATACAGGACAGATATGGTATAATACTACACAGATTTTATATAATACAGGACATATACTGTATAATACAGCACAGATTTTGTATAATACAGAACGTATATTGTAAAATAGAGGACAAACATGGTATCATACAGGATAGATTTGGTAAAATACAGAACGGATATTGTATAACACAGAACAGATATGGTATAATACAGCACAGATATGGTATAATTCAAGACAGATATGGTATAATACAGCACAGATTTGGTATAATGCACGACAGATATTGTATAATAAAGCACAGATATGTTATAATTCAGGACAGATATGGTATAGTACAGCACAGATTTGGTATAATGCAGGACAGATATTGTATAATACATCACATATGGTATAATACAGCACAGATATGGTATAATAGAGGGCAAATATTGTATAATACAGAACATATATTGTAAAATACAGGACATATGGTACAATACAGTATAGATATGCTATAATACAGCACAGATTTGGTATAATAAATGACAGATACTGTATAATACAGGACAGATTTGGTATAATACAGGACATATATGGTATAATAGAGGACAAATATTGTACAATACAGGACAGACTTGGTATAATACAGACAGATATTGTATAACACAGGACAGATATGGTATAATACAGCACAGATATGGTATAATTCAGGGCAGATATGGTATAATACAGCACAGATTTGGTATAATGCATGACAGATATGGATGGTCTATCTCTACACCAAATACCTTCCTTCACTGCCCCAAAATGCTAACTTTCGCTACTGCTGGTACTGATTTCGTCACCAATGACGTCACAGATGCTGTGGACTTCCCCCAAATCGTGATCTCCACCCCGAAGGCTACAAGATGACAACCCACAGGACGTATTCTGACCAAGGATGGTCCATCTCTACACCAAATACCTTCTTTCATTGCCCCAAAATGCTCTGTTTGGCTACTACTCCTACTGATGACGTCACCGATGACGTCACAGAT
>JAVTVY010042623.1:0-19170 GCA_036873755.1 Hanleya hanleyi
GAACTGGAAGATCTCCAAGGGGAAACGTTGCTAGGGACGTTTTACGAGACGGAATTACAGCCTGTCGTAAAAACACAGCAAGACTACTACACGGTGGAGCAGATTTTGAAAACGGAACGTCGACGTGGCAAACTGTTTCATTTCGTAAAATGGCAAGGCTGGCCCAGTTCCTTCAATTCCTGGATCGCTGCCAACCAGGTGAAACGACTATAAAGCCAGACACCACTGCCGTCCTCCTTCATTCCACGTCCGACCACAGTGCTATGGACAAACAGCAGCTGCCTCTGAACACAGCGTCTCCCAAAACGCCCAAAGCGCAATTGAGAACACCAGCCATCAGTGAAACCGGTCTACAGAGAGCACCAGTCAACCCCGTATCGAGCCCAGTCATCACCACACCCCGTGTACAAGCCACAACGAGCTCCACACCAAGCTCTACACCTACACCAAGTACACCCACTACGTCTGAAGACCCACCGGATTTCATCCCTCACAGTGAACCGACAACGACGACCGACGTTGTACCCACCCCCATCATCCCTCGCAGTGAACAGACAACGACGACCGACGTTGTACCCACCACTCCAGTTCACCCGTACGAAATTTACAAGAGCGGGTTACCACGACAACGGATACACCTCGAACCATGGACCCTTGGTGGCAGCATCCCTTCACTTGCGTCATCGCAGGACCGGCGGGTTCCGGCAAAACGCACTTCGTTAGGAAGCTCCTTCAACACGCCGACAGCATGATCACCCCACCCATTGCTCGGGTGGTGTGGTGTTACAGAGAATGGCAGGAAGCGTATGAAGCAATGCCCCACATCACGTTCGCGGAAGGCCTACCCAACCTGGCCGATTTGGAACCCGACACCTTGGTGGTTCTGGATGATCTCATGGCGGAGACGGATGCGCGGGTCACCCAACTCTTTACCAAAGGCAGCCACCATCGACGGCTCAGCATCATCTACATTGTGCAGAATCTGTTCAGTAAAAACAAAGAACATCGGAACATCAGCTTAAATGACCACTACCTGGTGGTCTTCAAAAACCCGAGAGAGGCCCACCACGTGTACATGCAAAAATAATGTAAACACACCCACAGTGGCGCCCTCAGCTGGAGTGTGTGTTTGATGATGGGGATAATAAAAAGAATGAATACCACAGCAGGGTTGACTTTGTCTCTGAGGTAGATAAAAAGAGCAGAGTTGTGGGTTCTAGCATTAGTTGTACATGATGTCTGCGCGAGTACAAGCACGCTCCCACGCTCCGTGTATTGAAGACGGCCCCACCCGAGTTAGTCCGAACCATTGTACGCGCGGTGCGGACCCTGACCTTGTACGCTGTTCTCGGGTGAGATCGGGTAAAACTGTTAAAAGGCAACGTACCACTGACTCCGGCTCGTGAAGACCGTTGGCCAAGCATAAGACAGGTCTCCGAACCTTAGTCCAGAAGCGGGTCCCTCAAACACAAAAGAAAAAGGTGTTACAGAAAGGCGGCTTTCTCGGGGCCATCTTAGCACCGTCTGCCGCTTCCGTGTTGGGTCCAGTATTGGGTGGACTCTTCGGCCGACAATGAACCACACGAAAAAAATGGTCCTCGTCGAACCACGGTTCCTTCAAAACCTCCAATCGCCCTACCCTGTCCCACCTACGGTGAAGATCATAAACACCCTCGATGGAGAGATGCAACAGATCTTACAGAGACCGGGGTTAAGCGACAGTGAGAAAGTACAACGGTACAATGAGACGCTTCAACGGTACATGACGTTCATGGACCAATACAAAACCCTCTCTACCTCACCACCACCACCACCACCACCACCACCACCACGTGACACACCGCCGACCCCAGCACCGCTCCAACAGCCGCCATTACCAGGGGTACCACCCACAGCCCCACAGTGGGTGGAAGACGAAGTGCTGAAGAGTGTACCTGTGTGAATTTGATTTGTGGACCGTCCCGCCCACACAGACCAGTGCCGAACACGGATTATGGGTGGAGCATCTCCCGCTGTCCAGCATCAACGCAACAGGGCCCATCGAATTCACCATCAGTAATGCGGATACGACCTATGTGGATTTAGCCCATACATACTTGTAAGCCAAGATCGTCAATGGTGATGGCACCAGAATCGCCGACCAAGCAACGGTGGGCCCGACGAATCTCTGGCTGCACTCGATGTTTCAACAGGTGGATATATTTCTCAGCGACAAACTCATCAGTGACTCGACCAATGGAGCCCTATCGAGCCTACATCGAGACGCTGTTGTCGCATGGGCGAGAGGCTAAAAAATCTCAACTGACAGCCGCTTTATTCTACCAGGACAAAGCCGAGCACATGGGCGCAGAGAACGACAATACGGGATATAGCAAACGGAAGGCTTTGACTGCGAACGGCGTCTCGGTGGATATGATCGGTCGACTGCACGCAGACATGTTCATGCAAGACCGATACCTCTTGAACAAGATCCCCATCAAAATCCGACTGATACGGGCGCCTCCGACCTTCGCCTTGATGGTCACTAACGTAGACGGGCATGCAGCTGACTATAAGATTGTCATCGAAGACGCAGTCCTGTATGTCCGAAAAGTGAAACCGAATCCAGCCGTTCAATTGGGACACATAAAAGCCTTGGAAACAAAACCAGCCCAGTACCCTATCCGACGTGTACAAACCAAAGTGTTCTCTGTCTGTGTCTGCTGGAAATATGATCGCCAACAAAGAAAACCTGTTCCTGGGGGAACTACCCAAGCGATTGATCCTGGCCTGTGTGGAAAATACCAGTTTCAGTGGAGCCTACCCAGAGAATCCGTTTGACTTTAAACATTTCGGCATCAATTGTGTGGCCCTGCATGTGGATGGACAACAGGCGCCAGCCACGGCCTTAACACCGAACTTTGGGCGCGCGAATTTCATTCGAGCTTATCAGAGCCTGTTTACAGCCACCGGTCAAATCAACCAGGACGAAGGGAATTTCATCAGTCGGGAGGACTACGGGAACGGATACACGTTGTTCTGTTTCGATTTGACCCCTACCTTAGAGAACGACCACCAGCTGGCCCTCGCCAAGCAAGGCAATTTACGGTTGGAAATCCACTTTCAACGAGCCCTCCGGAGCACCGTCAATGTGATCTGCTACGCCGAGTTTGACAACATGATTCAAGTGGACAAGGCGCGCAACATCCTGTGTGACTTCTCCACCTAACATGGATACAGACCAGATAACCACCGTGCTGGAGAATGACCCAGAGACACGTATGGTCTTTCAAGGGGTGTTCGCTCGAGATGTGTTCCCATTAGATCGTATGTATCCTGCTGCTTACGTTCTCAACACGGACCCGATGGATCGGCCCGGTGAACATTGGGTGGGCGTGTACTTGACAGAACAGCAGGGCGAATACTTTGACCCGTACGGCCTGCCACCCTCCATCCCGATTTAACAGACTTCATGGATCAAGGCACAGAGACGTGGTGTTGGAACAGTCAAACGTTGCAAAACCTGACCAGTAGCGTGTGCGGACAATATTGCTTGTTTTACCTGTACCATCGATGCCGGGGAAGGACCTTATCTACCATCGTACAGATGTTTGACGAGTACCCCAAGGCCGAGGACCGCGATGTACTCGTATATGACTGGACCGCCCATCATTTCAATGTACAAGCCCCGTTCTGGGCTTAAGTTCTTTCAATGTACACACGCCCGCTGTTCTGGGCTTAAGTTTACAAGCCCCTGTTCTGGGCTTCAGTTCTTTCAATGTACAAGCCCCCTGTTCTGGGCTTCAGTTCTTTCAATGTACAAGCCCCCTGTTCTGGGCTTCAGTTTTCACGTGGTTGTTCTCACGTTGTTGTTGTTACTGAATAAAAAACAAAATGAGATCTCACCAAAAAACCCTGTCTTGTGTGTTTTATTCATAATGCATAAATGCCCAATGTGGAGATTCAGTCAAACTGAAATCAGTGGTGTAGGATGGGCCAAAATGTAACCCATCAATGTTAGAATGCAAGAGCACTATAGTAAAATAGAGAGCCAATGAAATCAGCCCACAGACCAAGTACGTGTTTTGGTCTAGGTTTGGAGCGGGTATTTCATTGAGGTGCGTGTAAAGGAAGACGGTGAGTGAAGACTCGTCCAACACGTATAGATTAAGTTTATTACTATAAGTTATATGAGCATAATGCATGAAACTGGCTTTGAACACCGTATTAGTCAATCAGTGGCCTAGAATGGAGCCAAAGGTAACCCATCCATGTCCAGAAAACATTACCCGGGTGTACCAGAACCCAGATGTAGGCACGGACGTAGGCGAAAGCACACCGTAAATACACCAATTCGATTGGCTGAGTGTTCGACCGCTGATTGGTTCTTTTTCTCGACTGCTCATTGGCTCTTTTTTTTCGACCGCTGATTGGTCCAAATGGACCTGCCCATGTTTCCCAGGTTCATTTACAATCCCCTTTTTGGGGTTCAAGCTCTGTATATATCGATGCCGCAACATTGTCTCATTGGACATTGGACCGTTTGACCTGGATGTGACCTTTGACCTTTTGACCTTTTGACCCGACATGCATCCGCGCACTTCCGATGATGCCGCGCACTTCCCGATAACCCGCGCGCGCGCGCTGCGGCCGGAGAACCCGCGCGCGCGCGCGCTCTGGGGGGCCGGGGCCCGCCGAGCCGGGCCAGGAAAACACCCTGGAGGTTGAACATTGGAACTCTTCTGGGTTTGGAGGTAGTTTTAGTAAAACCGTCACAACCCACGTGACCTGCGCAGCAGAATGGAAACGACACCCTAGTCTAGCCCCCCTCACCTAGGCTTCACATGGATACCTCACTCGACACAATAGGCCCATCAGGAGCCCACCTAGACCCCAACACGTCTATTTCCATACCCCTTTGTCCACTGCGCATGCGCAGAATGACGATATTTCAACCCCACACTCACCCCATCGGAGGCCCCCTCCCATAGGCTTCACATGGATACCTCACACGATCCATTCGAACCGTGAATAGCCCATCTCTAACCCAAACACACCCAAAAATGTCTGCTTTCTATACTACGGCCAGGCTGCGCATGCGCAAAATATTGACAACGTACGAACCATTAGTGTAGTCAAGTGCTCCTGCATGAGAGCTTCAAAATAAGACCGCACTCGACCCCATCGGATCATTGGTGACCCACCTAGACTCCAAAACGTCCACCCCGTATGGACCTATACACCCATAGCCATGCTATCCCTTTCTGGATAGTAATATTCCAGTGGGACCTGCATATGGCGTATACATATCTCGCTTAGTAGCATTTGCTAGATCCTGTGTTAAATGTGATGATTTAATCAACGTCACAAAACATTGTTGCAGAAACTTATAAAACAGGGCTATTCCATCAAGCGCCTCCACTCAAAGTTTCTCAAATTTGGCGATACATATCGCATGCTGATAGCAAAATACGAACGTAGCGTGCAAGATCTATGGGGCTACGTTTCGTAACATGTGTCTAATTCCGCTTAACCTGGGGCTAGGGGCCGTATGAGCCCATGTACGTCAAGATTCTCATGGTACTCATATGAACAGACACAATCAAAGCGTGACTGAGGTACATCATTTTTAGATGACGACTCTATAACGAATATTATGGATTAAGAATACTGATCAGCGATACGGATTTGATATTTTTGGAACATCATGATGTCTTGCCGGCATCATTGAAACTGTTGACCGCTTCTCTCTTGCAGGAAACAAGCCTATGTTTATGTATACTTTTGTCTTTTGAATTTGGTGCTAATACTGTTATATGGAAATGGAATAGGTCTTTGGATTATGGACGCGGATATTCTCTAATGGACGACGGCTGGATTATGAATGACGGACTAGACGCTTGTAATGCAGTATAGGCCTATGGGCCTACACAGGCCTCGGTGACTTTTTTCAAAAATTTCACCGTTTCGTGCCGGGACACTTCCTATCGTGTTCTAAATGACGAGACGTGAAAAACAAATCCAAACAACCTACACCGCAAATGTCTAGAAGTAGGTTTCCCAGGGGGACAAACATTGGTCCTATACCCCCAGTATGGGACTATATGGGGCTATATCGTACTTTTTCAAAAATTTCACCGATTCGCTCCGGGACACTTCCTATCATGTTTGTCTTGACGAGACTAAGAAAACGAGACCCCACAACCTTTACCGCAAATGTCGAGAAGTAGGTTTCCCAGGATGGTCCTATACCCCCCATACCCCATATAGGCATTTTCACGTAATTTAGAATAAAGTCCGTGTTCCGTATTTTTTCAGGAAATTTTTTACATACACCCACCCTGGAACTAGGGGGAGATACCTCTATTATTAGGCAAGCCCCGTTAAGCCCGGCGACCTATATACCCCCATACCCCATATAGGCATTTTCCCGGATTTTTCGATAAAGTCCGTGTTCCGTTTGTTTTTTTTCAGGAAAAATTTTACATGCACCCATCCCATCAGATGCCCCTTCACCTAGGCTTCACTTTGATACCTCATACAACTCCATTGGCCCATTAGAGGCTCTCCTAGCTCCAAAAGGTCTATTTCCATACCCTTGGGCCACCGCGCATGCGCAGAATGCCGATATTTCAACCTCACACCCAGCCCATCAGATGCCCCTTCATGAATGCTTCACAGGGATACCTCATTCGACCCCATCGGACCATTGGCGGCATGCCGCCATCTTGGACCCACCACATGCCGCCATTTTGGACTGGGAGCAAAATGGCGGCATGCCGCTGCCGCCATCTTGGACCCACCAGTCTGGGAGCAAAACGGCGGCATGCCGCCATCTTGAACATTAATACACCAAACCACTAAAAATCTCCTCCTTTTATACGTTTTTCTACATGCCGCCATCTTGGACCCACCAGTCTGGAAGCAAAATGGTGCCATATGTCTATAGGTGGCCCTCCACAGTTCGTAGTAATGGCCCCTCTATAATACGATAGACTGCCCTTGTTCTGCTACATCATAATTCTTCTTGTCTTCTTAATAGCTTATATCTATAATGCCATCCTATTCAGCATTATCAACGCTGCAAACGAGTACGTACAAATCGAGTGCTGGCTTCGTCTACACGCTGATCGGGATCATGGAGTAAAGTTTGTCCTGCCTCAGTTATGCCCCTTGGGTGTGCCTAAAAATCGGGACTCATTTACGGGAAGAAAATCTGACAAAAAAACGGTTAGGTTGACACCCCCTTTTTTTGCCTTTTTAAGTTGAGACCGGACCAGGGAACGTGAGTAAGAAGTTTAATTGAAATCGCTCTTACAGATTTTTCTGGAAATTGAGCCGAATTTGACCATCTTTCGACATTTTTAAGGGGTTTTCTAGGAAAAATGAAGCAAGCATGGAGGAGAATGTTCGAGTTTAATTTTTCTATAACATAGCAGTGTTATATCTTAAAATAATAGTTTCATCATGCTCTTTCAGAAAATATATACATATGAGTGATTTGGGTTGAAGGTTTTACGACAACTGGTGGCCGAAAAACGGACCCATAGTCTATTCCATGCCGAATGGAAGAATCTCTGGAGTCCACCCTTTAAGGCATAATAGTGGAGTCTATGCATTATCTTAATGTAGACTCCGTTACGGAGCGGAGATGTATCATTACGCCAGATTGTTTAATTTTGACTGCCTAGTTACACCTGAAGCGCTATTTTTGGAAGCAGGTGGAAAGAAGACCAGGAGGTCGATTAAAATAATCCACAGTGTGTCCATTAGTATAATATTGAGATTATTGCATACTGTATTCCATACAGGAGTTATCTCCCCCTGGAATGAGATTTCGGTGGATATTATGGCAGAACGAGGTCCTATCAGAATGATATAAATTTGCCAGTGTAAATTTTCTTTACAAAAGAACCCATTTACAGTCCATAAAGGATGGAATGGATGTATATTATTATGGTTTTACGAATTATTTCTCAAGTTTCTGCAGTATTTCCCATGTTTCTAGGAGAAAATTTAGTGCAAAATTACCAATACTTGGTTACATCTCTTATTTGCATTTTCCCGCGTTCCTGCTATCATTGGAAAGCGGAAAAGCAACCACGGCCTTCATATTGCCGAATGGATGACCATTATTAAGAAGGAATAGGTTAATTTTTAGTTTTGTTCTCGAAAATCCTGCTAGAATTGGCAAAAGTGATCAAAACAAAGATGGGGTAGGGGGAAAGTTATCGGTCGGATTTCCCAAAATAATATGTATAACTGGCAAGTGTTGTATACCGCCATACTCGCAAACACTCTGAGATTACGATACATGTGAATAATTAATTTCGTAAAAAACATCCTGCCCCTTAAGGTGGCCCTCCACAGTTTCGTAGTAATGGCCCCTCTCTAATTTCATAATACGATAGACTGCCCTTGTTCTGCTACATCATAATTCTTCTTGTCTTCTTAATAGCTTATATCTATAATGCCATCCTATTCAGCATTATCAACGCTGCAAACTAGTACGTACCAATCGAGAGCTGGCTTCGTCTACACGCTGATCGGGATCATGGAGTAAAGTTTGTCCTGCCTCAGTTATGCCCATTGGGTGTGCCTAAAAATCGGGACTCATTTACGGGAAGAAAATCTGACAAAAAACGGCAGGTTGACACCCACTTTTGTTTGCCTTTTTAAGTTGAGACCGGACCAGGGAACGTGAGTAAGAAGTTTAATTGAAATCGCTCTTACAGATTTTTCTGGAAATTGAGCCGAATTTGACCATTTTTCGACATTTTTAAAGGGGTTTTCTAGGAAAAATGAAGCAAGCATGGAGGAGAATGTTCGAGTTTAATTTTTCTATAACATAGCAGTGTTATATCTTAAAATAATAGTTTCATCATGCTATTTCAGAAAATATATACATATGAGTGATTTGGGTTGAAGGTTTTACGACAACTGGTGGCCGAAAAACGGACCCATAGTCTATTCCATGCCGAATGGAAGAATCTCTGGAGTCCACCCATAACATTAGAGTTGATCTACATGCCGCCATCTTGGACCCACCAGTGTGGGAGCAAAATGGCGGCATGCCGCCATCTTGGACCCACCAGTCTGTGAGCAAAATGGCGGCATGCCGCCATCTTGGACCCACCAGTCTGGGAGCAAAATGGCGGCATGCCGCCATCTTGGACCCACCATGTCCAAAGGTCACGCCTCATTCATCCCAACCGGAAGTGACGTCATAGTTACATCCGGGTGAAAGTTAACTTAAATCATCTCTCTATACTACTGCCGTATCAGCTTAGGATAAGGCTTCCTATTAACGTGGACTACAACTTGTCTTGGATTAATACAGAACTGATAGGGAAATGCACAAAAATAAACATAAAATTGGATTTTTATATAAAGCTGAATACAGATTTTTAATCAAAATTTCAGATGACATGTCAACCACTCTGTTTTATCTAAAGACACATTAAAATGTCAGAGCCACTGACTTAATATTCTTTCTGGTGAACAAAATTTTTGTTACACTTCCCTATCTATCCGCACGCTATTTATGTTAAACCGAGATGGTTGTCATGACAAAAAAATGTTCATATTCAAATCAAATGAAGCATTTTTGTTTCACAATGAACATATGCTATAAATATACCAAAATTGAATTATTTATGCACAAACGCAGACATACCCTTGCAAATGATTTGCATCCGAAATCCACCAAACCTACTATTACCCTCATTACAACATGAAGATTTGTATACGGAAGTAAAACTTAAAGTCGAACAATATAACTGAATACATGATACGTAGCCCCAGCTGGGACCTAATGATACTGACAGTATCATTAGGTCCCAGCTGGGGCTACATGATACGCAATACACAACGTAAGGAAACAATACATACAACTGAATTTCAGATAATATATTTATACAGAAAAGAGATACTGCGCTGAAAAATGGTACACACATGGGAATTACTGTCAGACAGAACTGTTAGAGAATTTCAAGTGCTTAGGTTTAAAACTCCTTACCGAGGAAGCCCTTTGGATATCAGCTGTGAACGAGTCCCAAACGACAGGCCCAGAGAAAGAAAGGGTTGTTTTAACAGTTCATTTTTTTGTGTCTTTGTATCTTCAGTTTGTTTGTGGCCGTAGATCTAAGTGTGCCGCCTTCGTACATGTTTTCAAGCCGCCTTTTTACATGTTCTCAAAAACTTCCAAACGCTTTGCAGGATTCTTCCGAAATTCGGCATACACATTCCTTGCGACAAGACGCCAGTTGGTATTGCATTTCAGCAACATCTGCCTGAAGGTGGCGCCACTGGGTCAAGATGGGTCTTGCTTCTTTGTGTCCGTGGACGCCTGTTAAAAATTTTCTTAAGTGATAACGTCCAAACGCTTTGTCAGATTCTCCCGAAATTCGGCATACGCATATGTTGCAACAATACGCTGGTGGCTACTGCGTTTCAGCAACATCTGCCTGAAGGTGGCGCCACTGGGTCAAAATGGATCTTGCTTCTTTGTGTCCGTGGACGCCTGTTAAAATTTTGGACTGGGAGCAAAATGGCGGCATGCCGCTGCCGCCATCTTGGACCCACCAGTCTGGGAGCAAAATGGCGGATGCCGCCATCTTGGACATGAATACACCAAACCACTGAAAATCTCCTCCTTTTATACGTTTTTCTACATGCCGCCATCTTGGACCCACCAGTCTGGGAGCAAAATGGCGGCATGCCGCCATCTTGGACCCACCAGTCTGGGAGCAAAATGGTGGCATATGTCTATAACATTAGAGTTGATCTACATGCCGCCATCTTGGACCCACCAGTCTGGGAGCAAAATGGGGCATGCCGCCATCTTGGACCCATCAATCTGGGAGCAAAATGCCGCCATCTTGGACCCACCATGTCCAAAGGTCACGCCTCATTCACCCCAACCGGAAGTGACGTCATAGTTACATCCGGATGAAAGTTAACATTAAATCATCTCTCTATACTACTGCCGTATCAGCTTAGGATAAGGCTTCCTATTAACGTGGGCTACAACTTGTCTTGGATTAATACAGAACTGATAGGGAAATGCACAAAAATAAACATAAAATTGGATTTTTATATAAAGCGGAATACAGATTTTTAATCAAAATTTCAGATGACATGTCAACCACCCTGTTTTATCTAAAGACACATTAAAATGTCAGAGCCACTGACTTAATATTCTTTCTGGTGAACAAAATTCTTCCCTATCTATCCGCACGCTATTTATGTTAAGCCGAGATGGTTGTCATGACAAAAAAATGTTCATATTCAAATAAAATGAAGCATTTTTGTTTCACAATGAACATATGCTATAAATATACCAAAATTGAATTATTTATGCACAAACACAAACATACCCTTGCAAATGATTTGCATCCGAAATCCACAGAACCTACTATTACACACTGTAACACCCTCATTACAACATGAAGATTTGTATACGGAAGTAAAACTTAAAGTTGAACAATATAACTGAATACATGATACGTAGCCCCAGCTGGGACCTAATGATACTGACAGTAGGTCCCAGCTGGGGCTACATGATACGCAATACACAACGTAAGGAAACAATACATACAACTGAATTTCAGATAATATATTTATACAGGAAAGAAATACTGCGCTGAAAAATGGTACACACATGGGAATTACTGTCAGACAGAACTGTTAGAGAATTTCAAGTGCTTAGGTTTGAAACTCCTTACCGAGGAAGCCCTTTGGATATCAGCTGTGAACGAGTCCCAAACGACAGGCCCAGAGAAAGAAAGAGTTGCTTTAACAGTTCATTTTTTTGTGTCTTTGTATCTTCAGTTTGTTTGTGGCCGTAGATCTAAGTGTGCCGCCTTCGTACATGTTTTCAAAAAGCCGCCTTTTTACATGTTCTCAAAAACTTCCAAACGCTTTGCAGGATTCTTCCGAAATTCGGCATACACATTCCTTGCGACAAGACGCCAGTTGGTATTGCATTTCAGCAACATCTGCCTGAAGGTGGCGCCACTGGGTCAAGATGGGTCTTGCTTCTTTGTGTCCGTGGACGCCTGTTAAAAATTTTCTTAAGTGATAACGTCCAAACGCTTTGTCAGATTCTCCTGAAATTCGGCATACGCATATGTTGCAACAATACGCTGGTTGCTACTGCGTTTCAGCAACATCTGCCTGAAGGTGGCGCCACTGGGTCAAAATGGATCTTGCTTCTTTGTGTCCGTGGACGCCTGTTAAAATTTTGGACTGGGAGCAAAATGGCGGCATGCCGCTGCCGCCATCTTGAACCCACCGGTCTGGGAGCAAAATGGCGGCATGCCGCCATCTTGGACATGAATACACCAAACCACTAAAAATCTCCTCCTTTCATACGTTTTTCTACATGCCGCCATCTTGGACCCACCAGTCTGGGAGCAAAATGGCGGCATGCCGCCATCTTGGACCCACCAGTCTGGGAGCAAAATGGTGGCATATGTCTATAACATTAGAGTTGATCTACATGCCGCCATCTTGGACCCACCAGTGTGGGAGCAAAATGGCGGCATGCCGCCATCTTGGACCCACCAGTCTGGGAGCAAAATGGGGCATGCCGCCATCTTGGACCCATCAATCTGGGAGCAAAATGCCGCCATCTTGGACCCACCATGTCCAAAGGTCACGCCTCATTCACCCCAACCGGAAGTGACGTCATAGTTACATCCGGGTGAAAGTTAACATTAAATCATCTCTCTATACTACTGCCGTATCAGCTTAGGATAAGGCTTCCTATTAACGTGGACTACAACTTGTCCTGGATTAATACAGAACTGATAGGGAAATGCACAAAAATAAACATAAAATTGGATTTTTATATAAAGCTGAATACAGATTTTTAATCAAAATTTCAGATGACATGTCAACCACCCTGTTTTATCTAAAGACACATTAAAATGTCAGAGCCACTGACTTAATATTCTTTCTGGTGAACAAAATTTTTGTTACACTTCCCTATCTATCCGCACGCTATTTATGTTAAACCGAGATGGTTGTCATGACAAAACAATGTTCCTATTCAAATACAATGAAGCATTTTTGTTTCACAATGAACATATGCTATAAATATACCAAAATTGAATTATTTATGCACAAACGCAGACATACCCTTGCAAATGATTTGCATCCGAAATCCACAAAACCTACTATTACACACTGTAACACCCTCATTACAACATGAAGATTTGTATACGGAAGTAAAACTTAAAGTTGAACAATATAACTGAATACATGATACGTAGCCCCAGCTGGGACCTAATGATACTGACAGTATCATTAGGTCCCAGCTGGGGCTACATGATACGCAATACACAACGTAAGGAAACAATACATACAACTGAATTTCAGATAATATATTTATACAGAAAAGAGATACTGCGCTGAAAAATGGTACACACATGGGAATTACTGTCAGACAGAACTGTTAGAGAATTTCAAGTGCGGTTTAAAACTCCTTACCGAGGAAGCCCTTTGGATATCAGCTGTGAACGAGTCCCAAACGACAGGCCCAGAGAAAGAAAGGGTTGTTTTAACAGTTCATTTTTTTGTGTCTTTGTATCTTCAGTTTGTTTGTGGCCGTAGATCTAAGTGTGCCGCCTTCGTACATGTTTTCAAGCTGCCTTTTTACATGTTCTCAAAAACTTCCAAACGCTTTGCAGGATTCTTCCGAAATTCGGCATACACATTCCTTGCGACAAGACGCCAGTTGGTATTGCATTTCAGCAACATCTGCCTGAAGGTGGCGCCACTGGGTCAAGATGGGTCTTGCTTCTTTGTGTCCGTGGACGCCTGTTAAAATTTTTCTTAAGTGATAACGTCCAAACGCTTTGTCAGATTCTCCCGAAATTCGGCATACGCATATGTTGCAACAATACGCTGGTTGCTACTGCGTTTCAGCAACATCTGCCTGAAGGTGGCGCCACTGGGTCAAAATGGATCTTGCTTCTTTGTGTCCGTGGACGCCTGTTAAAATTTTGGACTGGGAGCAAAATGGCGGCATGCCGCTGCCGCCATCTTGAACCCACCAGTCTGGGAGCAAAATGGCGGCATGCCGCCATCTTGGACATGAATACACCAAACCACTAAAAATCTCCTCCTTTCATACGTTTTTCTACATGCCGCCATCTTGGACCCACCAGTCTGGGAGCAAAATGGCGGCATGCCGCCATCTTGGACCCACCAGTCTGGGAGCAAAATGGTGGCATATGTCTATAACATTAGAGTTGATCTACATGCCGCCATCTTGGACCCACCAGTGTGGGAGCAAAATGGCGGCATGCCGCCATCTTGGACCCACCAGTCTGGGAGCAAAATGGGGCATGCCGCCATCTTGGACCCATCAATCTGGGAGCAAAATGCCGCCATCTTGGACCCACCATGTCCAAAGGTCACGCCTCATTCACCCCAACCGGAAGTGACGTCATAGTTACATCCGGGTGAAAGTTAACATTAAATCATCTCTCTATACTACTGCCGTATCAGCTTAGGATAAGGCTTCCTATTAACGTGGACTACAACTTGTCTTGGATTAATACAGAACTGATAGGGAAATGCACAAAAATAAACATAAAATTGGATTTTTATATAAAGCTGAATACAGATTTTTAATCAAAATTTCAGATGACATGTCAACCACCCTGTTTTATCTAAAGACACATTAAAATGTCAGAGCCACTGACTTAATATTCTTTCTGGTGAAAATTTTTTTTGTTACACTTCCCTATCTATCCGCACGCTATTTATGTTAAGCCGAGATGGTTGTCATGACAAAAAAATGTTCATATTCAAATAAAATGAAGCATTTTTGTTTCACAATGAACATATGCTATAAATATATCAAAATTGAATTATTTATGCACAAACGCAAACATACCCTTGCAAATGATTTGCATCCGAAATCCACAAAACCTACTATTACACACTGTAACACCCTCATTACAACATGAAGATTTGTATACGGAAGTAAAACTTAAAGTTGAACAATATAACTGAATACATGATACGTAGCCCCAGCTGAGACCTAATGATACTGACAGTATCATTAGGTCCCAGCTGGGGCTACATGATACGCAATACACAACGTAAGGAAACAATACATACAACTGAATTTCAGATAATATATTTATACAGAAAAGAGATACTGCGCTGAAAAATGGTACACACATGGGAATTACTGTCAGACAGAACTGTTAGAGAATTTCAAGTGCTTAGGTTTAAAACTCCTTACCGAGGAAGCCCTTTGGATATCAGCTGTGAACGAGTCCCAAACGACAGGCCCAGGGAAAGAAAGAGTTGTTTTAACATTTTTTTGTGTCTTTGTATCTTCAGTTTGTTTGTGGCCGTAGATCTAAGTGTGCCGCCTTCGTACATGTTTTCAAAAAGCCGCCTTTTTACATGTTCTCAAAAACTTCCAAACGCTTTGCAGGATTCTTCCGAAATTCGGCATACACATTCCTTGCGACAAGACGCCAGTTGGTATTGCATTTCAGCAACATCTGCTTGAAGGTGGCGCCACTGGGTCAAGATGGGTCTTGCTTCTTTGTGTCCGTGGACGCCTGTTAAAGTTTTTCTTAAGTGATAACGTCCAAACGCTTTGTCAGATTCTCCCGAAATTCGGCATACGCATATGTTGCAACAATACGCTGGTTGCTACTGCGTTTCAGCAACATCTGCCTGAAGGTGGCGCCACTGGGTCAAAATGGAGCTTGCTTCTTTGTGTCCGTGGACGCCTGTTAAAATTGTTCTCAAGTGATAACGTCCAAACGCTTTGTCAGATTCTCCCGAAATTCGGCATACGCATATGTTGCAACAAGACGCTGGTTGCCACTGCATTTCAGCAACATCTGCCTGAAGGTGGCGCTACTGGGTCAAGATGGGTCTTGCTTCTTTGTGTCCGTGGACGCTTGTTAAAATTTTTCTCAAGTGATAACGTCCAAACGCTTAACTTCCAACTGCTTTGTCTAATTAGGCATGCCTTATGTGTTTGTCATTTTTCTTCTTTCTTCCGCTTCTCTGCGTTATTTTTTTGAATTTCATGTCGCTTTAAATGAAGGAGACCATTTTCTTCTGAAATTTGCTGTCCTGTTCTTCTATTCCACATCATATGATTCACACTAAAACTTTTGCAGGAACCATATTTTATTTAAAAAGTATAATATGAAATAACTGGCGAGGAAATCCCCGCAGTACTGAACCCCTAGTTTTTTTTATTTTCGTGTCATCTTAAATGAAGGACAATATGTCCTTCAATTTTGCTATCAAATAATTGTATCTCACATCATATGATTTACCCTAAAGCTTCTGCACAAACCATGTCCAAACGTGTAACTTACTATATTAATTACAACTGAGTTCCTAAAGTTTGGGTGCACACTGCATATGATCAATTTCCTGAATTGAATTGAATTCCACCTTGTCGTTTTTCGGACTGACAGATGGGTTGTTTCATGTACAGGGAGCTTTCTACGGCTTTCATGTCAGCACTCCTATCACTACCCTCAAGGAGAGCATCCTCCATCTCCCAAACTAGCCCTCGGCCGACCCTCATATATTGTGTTTGAGCATATATATCTCCAATATATCTTGGCAGAAGCTGAAATTTGTGTGTTGTCTGCAATATTGTGATAACTGCAACCCCAAAAGGTTTCAATTTATCAGGCACAGGCCCATGTTTTTGTATTTGGTAAATGGGTCCCTTGTCTATAGATCTTGCTTGGAATTGTTTTTCCTGCCAATCCGCTTCTGGGTCAAGTTAAAATTGCATCTTCTCCAGACAATAACTTTTGAAAACCTTAAGGATTCTTTCCAAATTTGGTGTGGTGGTACCTTGCCTCAAGATCTGGTTTGAGAATGTTTTTCATGTTGATAGGGGGACCACCTGAAAGCTAAGTTAAGTGTTTCCAGACAAAAACTTTCGAAAACCTGAACCGATTCATTCCAAATTTGGCGTGTAGGTACCTCGCCTCCATTTCTCGTTTAGCATTGTTTTTCATGCCGATCCACAAAAAGGTGGTGCCACCTGGGGGCAAGTTTAAAATTATGTTTCCGGACAATAACTTTTTAATATTTGAATGCATTCTTTCCAAGTTTGGTATACATGTAAGTAGTATAGTAAGGACGGCACAGATCCCATTTTCCAGGGAGGTAACTCTTGATGCTTTTTTTCCAGGTTAAAGTATAGGGGAGGCCACATCGCCTTTCACCTCTGTGGCGCTGTGGCGCCAGGGGGCGCCACCAGCTCAATGTCACGTGGAGGTCAAAAGTAGTTCTGGCAACCTTTAACCTTTGTATTCCTCCGTGGTCTGGTGGTGATGCCGTCACTTCCGCGGACAGAAAGTAGTCCCATGTCAACCAAGTGACTTCCAATGTTAATGTATACGGGGAATGCCTAAAAGGAGTATGGGAATAGACGTTTTGTGACCGGGGTGGGTCCCTAGTGGACCGAATGGGTCGAGTGAGGTGTCAAAGTGAAGCGCTCCTCGAGGGCCATTCAGTCATGGGTGGGTGCTTGTAAAATTAGGATTTTTTCCCGAAAATATAAAAAGCGAAACACGGACTTTACCCATAAAATAGGGGAAAACCCCTATCAACTCTAGCCAAAAGGGCTAATATCGGTCCCCGGGCTTATCGGGGCCTGTCTATCAAGTCAATGCGGTGGAAGCATGTAAAATTATGATTTTTTCCGAAAATATAAAAAGCGGAACACGGACTATACCCCTACAATAGAGGTCTGTATCATACAATATAAGGGAAAATGCCTGTATGGGGTGTGGGGATGGTAAATTTTTTTTCGTATGCTTTACTATGGGTTGTGGGGTCTCATTTTTCTCGTCTCACCGAAAAAAACACAATGGGAGGGGTCCCTGAGCAAATCGATGAAATTTTTGGGAAAACTCACCGAGGTCTGTATATAGGCTCATACTGGCTATATGGGGTGTGGGGATGGTCAATTTTTTTCGTTTGCTTCACTATGGGTTGTTCGGTCTCGTTTTTCTCGTCTCGCCGAGAAAAACACAATGGGAGGGGTCCCTGAACGAATCGATGAAATTTTTGTGAAAAGTCACCGCGGTCTGTATATAGGCTCATACTGGCTATATGGGGGGAGGGGTGGTCAATTTTTTGTGTGGGTGTTACTATGGGTTGTGGGGTCTCGTTTTTCTCGTCTTGCCGAGAAAAACACAATGGGAGGGGTCCCGGAGCGAATCGGTGAAATTTTTGGGAAAAGTCACCGAGGTCTGTATATAGGCTCATATAGCTCCATACTGGCTATATGGGGGTATAGCTTCAACCTGGGAAATTCACACACGTTCATTGTGATATGGGTTGTTTGGATTTGTTTTTCACGTCTCGTCATTTAGAACACGATGGGAAGGGTCTCGGAGCGCAACGGTGATTTTTTTGAAAAAGTACCATATAGCCCATATAGTCCCATACTGGCTATATGGGGGTGTAGGTTCAACCTGGGAAATTCACACACGTTCATTGTGATATGGGTTGTTTGAATTTGTTTTTCACGTCTCGTCATTTAGAACACGATGGGAAGGGTTTCGAAGCGAAACGGTGAATTTTTTGGAAAAAGTTCACCGAGGCCTGGGTAAGCCCATAGGCCTATACTGCATGGCTATGGGGTATAGGCCCATACGGGGTGGACGTTTTGGGGTCTAGGTGAGCCCCTAATGATCCTATGGTGTCGTATGAGGTTTTATTTTGAAGCTCTCGAGGAGGAGCATCCGACTGCACTAATAGTTCGTCCGTTTTCAATATTCTGCGCATGCGCAGTCTGGCCCGTAGTATAGAAAGCAGGCATTTTGGGGGTATGTGGGTGTGTGTTTGGAGTAGAGATGGACCGCTATGGGTCCGAATGGGTCGTGGAAGGTGTCAAAGTGAAGCTTGTGGGGTAGAGTCAGAATGGCGTGTTTTAAAAATGCAAGTCGCGTCAATCTGCGCATGCGCAGTTGGTTGTAGTAAGTCAAGTGGCCATTTTGGGGCAGTGCAGGAAGGTATTTGGTGTCGAGATGGACCATCCTTGGTCCGATTGTGTCGTGGGATGTGTTATCTTGTAGCTCTCGGGGTGTACATCCAGATTTGAGGGATGCTCACGTCATCTGTGGCGTCATCGGTGACGTCATCAGTAGGAGTAGTAGCGAAAGTGGGCAT
>JAVTVY010042624.1:0-19593 GCA_036873755.1 Hanleya hanleyi
AACTATGAGGCACTGGCCATATTTCATGCAAGTTTCAATCCTGTCCATCAAATATTGACAGAGATATTGTGCGGACAACAAATTCGGATGGACGGACAGACAGACAGACAATCAGAGGGGGGACATAAATATTTGTAGAATATGGTTACCTCTGGTTTTTTCTCCACAGGTGGTGGCCGAGATGAAGGTTTCTCTGTTTTCGTCGTTGTTGTTGCTGTCGTTTTCCCTGTTCCAAACAAATCTTCTTCATCGTCAGCATCGAACAAGGACAGTGTATTTTTTCGCGGTGCTGTTTTTGGTGGGGCTGCTGTCTTTTCAATTGCCTGCAGATAAAATCAAAATATAAACCCGGCATTTGGTTACAGAGATCAGCCTGCTACATGTATAGGCATGATGGGGGGTAGTCTGCAAAATCAAACATTTATTCCTCATTTTCACTCTGTCACAACGGTTCGAGATAATCTGCCGAAATCACAGGATACACACACTACACATGCACCAGAGTTTATCAACAGAAGATGCCCATATATGGTAGTTTGGAAGAAGACTTTGCTGTGCATGTCATGATTCCATGTGTGCCTATTTCAAGGGACCAATTTTCATTGGTTAAAGAAGCTGTGATATGTGCATCACAGCTGGCAAGTCACGCCTGGGTTGACCTACATTCCATCAGATGCACCTAGGCCGGTATATAATGGTCAATTTTTTTCAGGCTCTCCATTTAACCCTATCTGGCCTGGACAATTTGAGGTGTACCGCAGTCTTGGAGGGGGGGGGGGATTAGTGCTAAATATTTTCTCTATCCCTAAGGCTAGGGAGTTGAAACTCACCACACTATATCTTTGGGCCAAACTCTACTAAAAAATATTTAAAAATCCAAGATGGCGACCATGATGACGTCACAGTGACATTTTTTGGCCGATTTTTCGGTCAGATTTTTCGATATTTCTATTCAGCATTTTCTTCGCAAAAACTGCATGATAAATTAGTAAATAATAATCTGATACAAAATAAAATATGTTTTACCCACTTTACCATGAAGAAAAGCACAAATTTTTAAGAAATCTGATCAAAACATCACTTTTCTGATACCCCACCTGGCTGCCATTTTGAATTTACCCATGATCCTCTGCTCGGGGGGTAATGCAAATAGGCTCAAAATGACCCCAATATGGTAAGCTGCAAAGTCACAGAGCATCAGCTCTCAATTATTTTGCCGTTCAGGAGATAGGAGCAAAAAACTAACAGAGGGCCCACCCAGGCCAAGTAAGGTTAAACAGAGTGTGAAAGGAGAAAGGAAGAATGGTTCGCAGTCAAGATGGGTGACCAGTGTACCGCTGAGGATACTTAAATACTGTACATGCCACTATTAAAGGGATGTGGCTAAATGAATGAATTAGCTAAAAATATAATAATTAAAAATATAAAAATATAATAATTAATTAATAATAATAATAATAATTAATTAATTAATATGTTGTTTAGCATGCCTCTGATCTTCACAAATCAATATGCTGTACACAATAAATATTTATCATAGATTCAGGCCTTGCTTTTCGTCAGAATTCGTGGGAATCCAAATAGCTTCTCGCAACACAGCTCCACACGAACCCAGGAATCCAGTGCTATCATTTCTATACAGATTGATAAAATTTTACGGGAATCCAGTGATTTTGTGGGAGTGCTGACGGGAATCGGATTCCCGTGGAAAAACAAGCCCTGGGATTATATCCGAAATCACACTTCGGCACTCGTTTTTGCTATACAGGAAATCCTTCATGGATAAAACTGTGCGTATCTGGCGTTTCCAAGAATATTTTCACTTGTTACATGACTGAGCTTGGTTTAAACAGCTCAGAGATTTGTTCAGTTGCAGACAACACATTTCATGGGCATCGCCAGAATTTCTCAAGAGGGGTCATTTCGCATGCTTACTTATTACAGAAACCAGTACTCTGTAACCAACACAGGAATATAACATATGGTTCAATGCTGAGAGGGGGATGGTCATCTCCAACGACCCACCTCCACCTTAATTTGCCCTTTGAAGCACCAGTCAATGTTGTTTCAGTATCAGGACAGATATTTAGCCTATTATTATGCAAATTACATAGATAACAATTTATTTTTTTACTATCATTTCATCAAGTTCATGGGGATTTATATACATGTATGTCTGTGTGTGCCTCAAGATGATTTTGCTGAATTCATTATGTAAATTGATTTATTGAGCAAAAACAACCTTTTCCCTCCTCCATTTTAGACAGCGGATCGCCCTAACCTGATTAATTGGAGACTATTAATCAATGTTACGCTATCGAGACATGTGGAATTATTTGTCTCAAAAAATAGATGCACGCGGGTCATGTTAACGACCTATTAATTATCAATGACCAAGGGTATTAAATATATACACATGTATATCATCTTGAATAAGGTTTCAAATAAAACATGATATTGCCGTCACCTGATTAAACTGTATGACATGACAGAATAATTAGAAATTTCATTAAAAGCGTGGAGTCTTGTAAATTTTGAGTTTTCTGTGACATCTCCATAGTGTTTACATGAACAGTCACAAAGCGTGACTGATACTCATCTAGCAGATTAATATGTTCATTAGAACATTCTGTTTCTTTTTAGTCACTCCAAGATCGTGACATAATTCTCCAGATACGACATGGCAATGTACTACACTTACGAACATTGACTTGTGATACAGATTTGATGAACAGAATATAAATTCATCTTATCGGCATCATTAAAAATTGTTGATAGCTTCTGTAGGATATGCAAACATGACGATGATTCTGAAGTCCCATTTTTCCATCTACTAGTCTACTCTACATGTAGTATGAAGTTTCATCTTTACCTCTTTTTCTGTTGGCTCCCGCTTTTCATCTGCTGCTTTCGATTCTTCCTTCTTTTTTCCAAACAGATCTGCCCCACCAAACAACGCCACTCCTCCGATTGGCTTTTTTCTGGTCGTTGACTCTGCTCGGGGTTTCGGCGCGGTACCAAATAAATCGTCTTCGTCCTCATCACCCCCAAATAAATCCTTGCCCGACGCGACAGGCTTTTTACTCTCCTACAAGTATATCGAGTAAAATAATCACAAGGAAACACAAATAGCTCATCTGCCATATCTATCATTTGGAAATGATAACCCGAGCAGTTGAAGTCCCCTTGACGTTGAAACAACTGATTTAGCCTGAAACCGTAAAGTGTCAGTACCCGGCATAGAGAGCAATAGCAATCCCAAGCGAGATGCAGTGGCAAGGACACAACCTACAGGTGGATTGGTTGGTTGGTTGTTTGAAGTTTAACGTCGCACCTAACCTTATTGGTCACACGGCGACGATGACACAAACAAACACACCCTAACAAAACCCCAACCCCAACAAAAACCCAGCCAAGACTACAAAAAAACTGAATTTCGAATTTTGAAAATTTTGAAAATTAGGCTCTACAGACACTGATCACAATGGATCCTCAGAGAGCCCAATCTAATTGATTCTTTAATCTACCTCCTGTGCCAGACAAACACGGTACAAACCATGCTGCCCTAAGCCGGAGGGCCCTACAGGTGGATCAGAATGAAAATCCCAAGTGAGATCTGGAGGCAAGGTACCCACATAGCAAATTTGCAAAGAACTTGTTCAGGTTTTCAGAAGCTATTGTCCCAGAACAAAATTTTAGCTTGATCCACAGATGGCACCAACGCTAGGCTGGTCGGCACAAAAACCAATCCCAAGTGAGATCTTGAGGCAATGTACCCACTATCCACATACCAAATTTGGAAAGAATCTGTTCTGATTTTTTTCAGAAGTTATTGTCCTTGGTACACATGTGGCATCACCTGCAGGCGGATTGGCATGAAAAACAATCCCAAGTGAGATCTTGAGGTGAGGTATACACACATAACAAATTAGGAAAGAATCCGTTCAGGTTTTCAAAAGTTATTGTCCGGAAAGGAAATTTTAACTTGACCGCCAGGTGACACCACCTATAGGCGGATCAGTGTGAAAAACAATCCCAAGTGAGATCTTGAAGTGAGATAGCCATATACCAAGTTTGAAAAGAATGTGTTCAATTTTTCAGAAGTTATTGTCCAGAAATGAAGTTGGACGGATGCAAGGACGGACGCATTAATAAGGATTGACGCACATTCAGACAGACCCAAATATCCCTTTAGGCATCGGGGGACAATAAATGGAGCCTCGGAAAATGAGCAATGCTGATTATATGAAATGGAGATATCAAATATAATTGTTATACATCGTATACCAAAGTAATTAACCTAAGGTACATGTAATTTCTCTAATAATTCAATCCCCCTATCAAAATTCATTCACCCTCAATTGTGGGGACAAAATTCAATCTGCTGTTCTAGAATCATAGAAATAATGAAGATATAATGGATTATTTGCATGATTAATGACCATTTCATCAACTTCCTGTTCTAATAAATTTGATCGGCCCCTGAATTTACAGCGCAAAAAATTCACTTCCTGCATGAATGAATTATTGGAGGGATCGCCATACATGTAGCTCACATTTTCAAATCAAACATTTGATATTTTCGCAGCATTTTTTGTATAATTGGCACAATTGCTAATTTCCCACTGTTTTCCAGCTATAAATACATCGCTAGGTGGAGGTCGTTGGATGCGAACGACCCCCCTTCAGCACCCAACCACATGTTATTTTCCTATGTTGGACATCACCTCATTGGGCTCTATAATAAGCAAGCCTATAGGAAACGACCCCCTCTCAAGAAATCCTGGCGACGCCCATGCCAGTCATGAGTGATTATAATTTAATATCGGTTTTAACAATCTTTCAGTCGTATCATATTATTTGGATCCCATTCCTTTTCACGCCCTGAAACCCCACAGGCAGGGTCCTACCATTTATTCACTCTGTGCTGTCCCCTTCTATGTACACTGATGTGTCATGGTCCCATTCTCATGGTATCAGATTGTATACCTCCTACTGTCAGATATACCCTCTGATTGCACTGCGGTGAAATCGCAATGGGCAGCGTTTGTGCATTGTCTGCTTGCAAATGGAGCGGAGTGGGCTCAGCATGTCACAGCAAACAATACAATATACCTTGAGTTCTTGTGTACTAATTTAGCATAAAACCTGTTAACTCCTTTGCAAGATATACTAGACGCATTTCCCATCTCTCACGTATGCAGGTACATGTGCCCTCTGTCAATCAAAATCGATACAGTTTTTCTGCATAGTGAAGTCAGAGGGTGTTACAATGGAAGTTTATGGGGTTTACAAACTTTGACAATGGGGAAATGAATGACCCTGGATCTGGTAAATTCGCTATTACATGTATCTGTTTATATGTAGCATACTTCTGGCCATCTGAAAATTCTTGGATTTAACCAGGATCCCTTAACATGAATTGAGACTAATCACTTCTCCCTATTCAGGGGCTGAAATGTTAAAAAACAAATTACTTGTCTTGGGTGACAGTTAAGAATTCTCCTGTCTTTCACCAACAGGAGCTTGAATGTGATTATGACATGAAAGAATAACTTGCTTTTGTGTTGTTATGGCGAACAAATATGAACAAAAAATCTTTCAGTATATGAAACCTTTCCATACCCTAATATATATTCAGCATATAAATATAATGTATACATACCTTTGTTTCAGTTTTTTTGGCTGTTGCTTCTTTCCCACCAAACAAGTCTGCACCATCATCCTTCTCTTCATCCCCGCCAAACAATAATGGTTTGCTCTTGGCTGGCTTGCTGTAATTATATACAGGGCAAGTTCATTTAATAAAACAGGTGAGGAAAACTTACTGAATGTAGGTCTCATATATCCTAGTAAAATAAAGAAAATTCTCCCTGAAAGAATCCTCAATTTGCCTACATGTATCTTGATTTTGTCTACAATATTATTTTCTAAATAGAAAGAGCAAAAGATACATAGTGTTATATAAGTACTTCTACAGTGTGTCTGACTGTCTGTATTGGACGAGTGGAAATGGGCACATCTGCTGTCTGTCCCAGGTAATATATCCGAGACGTTTTCGTCAATATTTTGGAGACAATTTATCGTACAACATTGAAACTTCACACAGTACATGTATATAAACTAAAAAATACTATTTATTTTTAATTAAAATCTTATATATACCCCATACCCCATGTATATGGGAAATACCCCATGCATATAGGAAATACCCCATATTTCATTAAAATCTGTTGAGAATTGACGAAAATCACCAATACCGTGAGTACCATGTTATTTTCGGGCCATGATGACGTTGATCTGCCAATGTTGTAACATGCAGGCTTGACGTCATGACATCAAAAAATAACCCACAAATCTCTCATCTAATTTTTGTTTTCGCGATTTATTGAGAACAATTGAAAGGATTTTCTTGATACTTTGGAATAAAATTAGTACATTTTAGTTGATCTCCTGTGTGAAGTTTCAACGTCCTCCGATAAATTGTCTCCGAAATATTGCCGAAAACGTCTCGGATATATTATCTGGTACAGACAGTAGCGCTGTGTTCTGGATTTACAATGTAGATGTCATATTTATGGTGTCTTATGTACAGAGAAACCTGCGTAAATACTGAAGTTTCGAGATGGTGAAAACAGTGGAACTCTCCATATAAGGAGTGACAAATAGCTGACCCACGTGACCTACAGTAGTGCCAGACTGCCTAGGATATGTTAAACAAACTTTCCTGTTGTTCATAATTATGGGTGAGTGAGTGAGTAGGGTTTAACGTCGCTTTCAAAAAAATTTCAGCTCTATCACAACGGGGAAGGGAAGGAAAGGAAGGGACAAGTAGGTCAGGGGTACCTACTTGTAACAGAGCAGATCTAATGCTGCCATTTTATCGTGCTGTCCCACTGAAATATCATACCCTAGACAGACATGACACCCAACTCCGTCACATTATACTGACACCGAGCGAACCAGTCCTTGTTCTATCCTCTTAAAGCTGAGCGTAAGCGAGGAAGCAATAATGATGTGACTACTAGTACATGTATGTTACATTAAATAATATACACAAAGAGAGAGGAACACTGGTACATTTTTGCCCCATAATTAAAACCCATACTACACGATCACATATTTTTGTACTTTTTGGACTGGCATTCTGGCCCTATCAAAACCTCTGTGTATGGACTAAATTAATTTCCCTATGCAGAAGAGTTCCAATTCCTTCGGCACTACTCTTTAACCCAAAACATACGTATTGGCCAGGATTGGGACCAGAAAGGACCAGGTATGTTTAGTTGGGTAAATGGCCCCAGAACACATATTGTAGAAATGCCAAAAATAAAATATTACATATACAAGAAATTGCTCAGCTGGCATGAAGTACAATATTATATTGTATACTCAGAAAAGTCTCAAGGCACAGAGTCTCATCATTCCCGAATAACAGGGTTGTGAAGTAGTGCAATCATGCAAAATCGCCAAGTTGGAGGTGAAAACACCTCATATTTCTTTCTATAAACATATGAAGATACACAATAACCAGAACCAGCTTGATACAGCATACTCATCATTCCAATATGTAGTTGTAGACCAAGTCTGGTTCTGGTTATCGTTTATCTTCGTGTGTTAACAGAGAACAATAGGAATTGTTTTCACCTCAGAATCAACTATTTTGCACAAATGCACTACTTTACGGCCCTGTTACTCAACCCCAGCTAATGTCATGTATCTCTATACACAGGTTACATTGAATAAATTAACATAGTTGGATAAAACATGTCAGTGTGGTAGAACAATGCATAGAGCACAAGTGAGTATCCAATATCGATACCACACCATCGCTGACATAAGTGGAAGAGTTAGTGAATTAATGTCACTTTCAACAATATTTCGTTTATATCGTGATGACCCAATCACATTATTCTGATACTGAGCCAACCCGTCCTTGATCTATCCTGTTCCTGCTGAGCACCAAGCGAGTTCCACGATGAAGATTAAATGTGCATTAAGTTGAAAATAATATTTTCTACAATTGCATGAAGGCAATAACGTTCAGTCATCTTGGTTGATGATAATCACCTGTGAATATCGAGACCTGGGTAAACCGGCCAACACCAGCACTATCCATGGTCCCAATATTATACATGTAATTAATTTAAAATATTTTGAACCTTGATAAAGCAGAATCCTGTCAAAATTGACACTATAATCTGGTTCCAAGCATGGTCGGTTTACACAGGTTCAGTCCACACAATTCACCTCAGCAATTGCCAAGGTAAATGCTGTGGCATAATCAGTTCACCTCAGCAATATTTAACAAGATGTTAAATAGGAATTATTTTAATATGACATTATTTTTGCCGAGGTGACTTTTCTGAATTGTGTGGGCTGCAGGTTTCACTGTACAGGTTCATGTAAATCAAATAAGAGGGATCAGGGGGGGGGGGGGGAGGCAGATCATATAATCAAAGCAAATACCGAGACCAGGTAACAGTAGGCGGCCTCAGATGATATAGGATTTCCAGCCCATAACAAAAGATCAAATAACCTGCATGTAGCCATTACCTGAAATACACACAGGACCAACCAAATAATGTTTTTAACAGATTTAGAATTTATTTATTCAAGTACAATTATTTGTTTTGCACAAAAAAAAAACAACTTACCTACGCCCATGGGCAGTGCTAGTCCCAGATGTTTTACTTGCCCAAGAGCTGAGAAGTTTACTAAATGGTTTACTCGACATACCTATTATCCTATGTACTATACAGACCTATACATTGTATATAATACAATCAAGTGAATCACACATGCTGCCCCCAGATATATCATTGTGCTATATGTATGGGGAATTACACCCAGGGGCTAACTGATTCCAAGCAAAACATCAGCAGACGTAAGATCGGAGTTCCGGGCAAGACTCCAGATCGCTATAAAGGTTATCAACGTCCAGAGTAAGACTATATATTACGGCACCATTCAAACCCCAGCCTGGGAATTCACACTGTACCTCAGAGTTTATAAATGGACTGTGTTTATGCTTGCTTCCATGATTCTAGATCTCCCATCTTTTAATATGCCAGGCTCACAGACATACGAGTACGCTCTTAGAAATTTGGGTTCCTCGGAATAATTGGTTCTGCAGTAATCCCTCTAATGATTCAATCACAGGAAGTGAAATTTCCCACCATGAACCAGGGGGTGATCAAATTTATTGGAAGGATTTTCTTGAAATAATTTCTAATAAAATTAGTACTTTTTAGTTTATCTACTGTGTGAAGTTTCAATGTTGTCCGATAAATTGTCTCCGAAATATCACGTGCAGTAATCTCTCTGATAATTCGATAACAGGAAGAGAGATTTTCTACTGTAAATTAGGGGTGATCAAATTTATTAGAACAGGAAGTTTACAAAATAGTTCAAAATCATCAATATAATCCATTGTTTCTTCATTATTTCAATTATTTAAGAAGGTGATCAAATTTATTAAAACAGCCGACTGAATTTTGCCTCCAAAATACGGGGTAATTGAGTTTAGATAGGGAGATTGAATTATTAGAAGGACTGTCATATATTACACCTGTCCCACGATCGTGATAATGCTGATCAGATTGTAGTAATATAGCAGGTGAAATAACTGTGCACAGCCATTCTGCACAGACTGCTCAATAAACGCCAGTGACTGATCAGTGACAGTTGGAAACCATACAGTATGAATGCAGCCTATATGGGCTTTTGTCTAAAGAACCCCCCATGAGTGCCTCTCTGCACCTGCATGTGTTATTGCTAGAACAATCTATTTGTCTGTTATCTTCTCCCAGCTTCGCACATGTGGGGAAGAGGAAGAGGGGGGCAGAGAGGGGGGAGGGGAGAGAGGGACCGATAGGATGGGGCTTAAAGGAGGAGGGGAGAAAGGGGGCAGAGAGGTGGAGGGGGAAGAGAGAGGATGTGACAGACAGGGCCGGTGGGGCAGGGATAGAGCGCAGAGGGGGCAGAGAGGGGGTGGACAGAGAGAAGAAGAGGGCTGAGAGGGGGAGGGGGCCGAGCGGCACAGAGGACAGAAATGAGGAGGGGGCTGAGAGGAGGAGGAGGTTGACAGAGGAGGAGGGGCTGAGAGGAGGAGGGGGCAAAGACAGGGTGAGCAGAGAGGAGAAGGGACAGAGAGGAGGAAGAGGGGCCCCGAGAGGATGGGGCAGAGAGGGATGGAAGCAGAGAAGAGCAGCGGACAGAGAGAAGGAGGGGACTGAAAGGAGGATGGAGCAGGTGAGTTGTGGAAGGCAGAGGAGAGAAGAGGGCAAACATCGCAAAGAAGAAGAGGGGCAGAGAGGGGGTGGGGGACAAAGAGGAGGGGGCAGAGAGAGGGTGAGAGGAGGGAGGAGAGAGGAGGAGGTGCAGAGAGTGGGTGGGGAAGAAAGGAGGAGGGTCAAAGATGGGGTGGGGGCAGAGACCAGGAGGGGCAGAGAAGGGGGTAGAGGCAGAGGAGAAGGGTGCAAAGAGATTGAATTGGATGCAGAGAGGTGGAGGGTGTAGAGAGTGGGTGAGGCAGAGAGGAGGGGCTGAGAGGATTAGAGGGCAGAAAGGGGTTTGGGACAGACTGGAGAACGGACAGAGAGAGGGAGAGGAGGGACAGACAGGAGAGGGGCAGAGATGGGGGGACAGGAAGGAAGGGGCAGAGTGATGAGCAGAGAGAAGATGGGTATAGAGGCGGGGGCAGACAAATATAATAATATTCATATTAGATAATCTTGGCAAAATGGAGATGAAGAAAGGGGATAAAGAAAAGGAGAGACAGGATGAGACAGGCAGAGAGAAGGAAGAAGATGAGGGCCGGGAAACCAAGATGAGTAGGGGAGCAGAGAAGGGGTGCAGTGTAGCGGAGGAGTGCAGTGACAAGGTGAGGGTGGAAGTAGCGAGGATGAGAGGGAAGCGGCAAAAGAGGGGTGCAGGGTGCAAAGTGAAGAGGAAGGGTGGCAGAAGGGAGAGAACAGAGAACGGTGAGGGCAAAGACAAGGGAAACACAGCAAGGAAGCAATCAGAGATTGCTCAATTGTATGCCCTCCCCCCCCCCCTTCCGCTTTAATCCGACACTGCCCCATCATTGTTCTGTTCTGTATTGGTCGGTGGAGGCCTAATTTAGATAATTATAAAAATTCTGTTTCAGTCATTTTTTTCGGCATGCCTCGCATAATACATCTTCCAAGTATTGACCAACAAGTAATATTAATACAATGTTTTGATGCAAGATGGTCGCCAGGGCTTTCGCCAAATCCGAAAATGTGACCTGGTTATGAGAGCTACATTCCTTGAGAGTATATTGTGGTGAAATTATGAAGCAATCAGCGAACTTTGAATTTTGCACCCAATTCACTCTTTTTGGGGCAATTTCATACTTCAGGACCTATGTGGTCTGCTTTGGAATGTAGAATAACAATTTTATAGACATTTTCCCAGTCCGAATTGGTTATGGACTGAGATCCAGCCAGAACAAAATAACTACTGACCACATATCATGCAAATTCCATACTTGTCCATACAAAATTAACCGCGATCCAACCCGGACAAGTCCCAATTCACAAAGATTTCAAGAACAAAGGGCCATAACTCTTGAAAATATACGTGAAACGCGGAGAAACTTCACGCTGCACAACTACAGAGCACTGACCACATATCCTGCAAATTCCATACTTGTCCATACAATATTAACCGAGATCCAGCCCGGACAAGTCCCAATTCACAAAGACTTGAAGAACAAAGGGCCATAACTCTTGAAAATATATGCGAAACGCGGAGAAACTTCACGCTGCACAACTATAGGGCACTGACCACATATCCTGCAAATTTCAGAATTGTCCATACAATATTAACCAAGAGCCAGCCCGGACAAGTCACAGAAATTTCAGGAACAAAGGGTCATAACTCTTGAAAATATAAGCGAAATGGGGAGAAACTTTCCGCTGCACAACTGTGGGGCACTGACCTCATATCATGCAAATTTCGTACTTGTCCATACAATATTAACCAAGATCCAGCCCGGACAAGTCCCATTCCCAGAGATTTCAGAAAAAGGGCCATAACTCTTGAAAACAAGAGCCCAAGGGGCTTCAATATACGCCCATATATCTGGAATTACATTGGTCCAGATTTCAAGGTGGTTTAATAGCCTTGATTCCAATTGGTAGCTAGCAATCCAGAGAAAGGTCAACAATTTTGTGCTTCTGAGAATGTAACATATATCAGATCTTTGAATGATTAACTAAAATGGGTTTAACTTTTGGTAACTAGTTGACCTTGAAGCAAGAGCCGAGAGCTCACATATCTCATTGAAATCGAGAATAGTCAAACACAGGAAAATAGTAGTTTTCCTGCAAATGGATTCCTTTCAGCCGAGAGAACTTTTCATGAAGGAAGAAGAAATTGATGAAGTAAACCTTTGTTCTTGAGTTAATAAACAGTTATGAAGTTCATCAAGGACCCCTCTCCCCATCGAATTAGTAAATGTATGGTTTTTATTTCACAATATTTTAACTAAATTGTAGCTGTTTCAAACTCCACAGGACAAATGCCATAAACATGTAGGGGAGAGAACTCTGAAAACTTGATTCAGTTTTGGGGGACTGTGTGACCTTGACCTTTGACAAATTGATCTCAAAATGTATGGCTTCTCTTCGCCATGCGAGTATGATATACTCAAAGTTTGTTACCAATCATACCTTGGAACTAGAGATATCACATACACGACCTCATCTTCGACAGGCATATGAAAATGTGACTTTTAATGATTTCGGGGCCACAGTGACCTTGACCTTTGACCCACATTTTGGTATGTAACACATGTCCCTCTAATGTATCTACTGGGAGAAAAAGTTATTTTTGATGATTTCCTTATTTTGGGGTCACAGTGACCTTGACCTTTGACCTTGACCTGAATTTTGGTACATGACACATCGTCTTCCCTCAGTGTACCAATGGACACAAAAAATCATGGTTTTTAACAATTTCATACTTTTGGGGGTCACAGTGACCTTAACTTTCGGCCTTGACCTACATTTTGGTACGTGACACATCATGTCCCCCTAATATATCTACTGACACAAAAAAGTAATCTTCAAAAATTTCTTGATTCTGGGGTCACAGTGACCTTGACTATTAACCTTGATCTGAATTTTGGTACATGACAAAATGGTCTCCCCTTAATATATCAATGGACACAAAAAAAATCTAGATTTTTAACAATTTCATGATTTTGGGGTCACAGTGACCTTGACCTACATTTTGGTATGTGACACATCGTGTCCCCCTAATGTATGTACCGACACAAAAAAAAAGTTATTTTTAATAATTTCCTAATTTTGTGGACAGTGACCTTTGACCTTCGACCTTGACCCAATGTTTGGTATACAACACTTCATTTCCCTCTATTGAATCCACTCACAAAAAAATTAGAAATTTGTAATGATTTCCTGATTTTTCGGTACCACTGACCTTTGACCTGGACCTACATTTGGTATGCAACACATCGTCTCCCCCTATGGCATCCACTCACCAAAAATTAGAACTGTAGATAGAAAACTATCAATGATTTCCTGATTTTAGGCAAAAGTGACCTTTGACCTCTGACCTCGACCTGAATATCGTCTCCACCTGGTGTATCCACTCACAAAAAATTGCAACTGTGGATAGAAAACATTCAGAGATATAGACCGGACACGAACACTTCAGTGATTTCCTGTTTTTCAGGCCAGTGACCTTTGATCCACTCACCAAGAATTGGAACTGTAAATAGAAAAGTGTTCCAGATATAGACCGGACACGGGGGACGGTACGACGGACACACGGACAGACGGACGGAAACCGCCATCACATAATACGTCCGCCTTTTTGGCGGGCGTATAATTACACCGGAACTCGGAAAAAAAACTCTATGATGCACAACTACGAGGCACTGGCCACATTCCATGCAAGTTTCAATGCTGTCCATCAAATATTAACCGAGATATCGCGCGGACAAGATATTCGGACGGTCGGACGGACGGAGGGACAAAGCGATCGCTATATGCCCCCCCTCTAATTAGAGAGGGGGCATAAATATGAAGGGGGGAGGGGGGTTGAGATGAGAGGTCAGGGAGCCAGGATACATCATGGACATGGTGAGTCATAGGATTGCATCTTAAAACTGAATTAGGCATGCAATGTTTGTAACCTTGCATGATGATTCACTCTCCAAACACTAACAGTTGTACATTTTGTGGACAGATCTTCCATGCAGTTCAAAGTATGTCTGCACACGTCTCATTTCATATGCTGCATAGGCACTTGAACTCATGCAAAAGTGATACTGGCGGAATGTTATGAAATCCTAATTCACTGAAAAACATGAACCAAACAAAGGACTGGGAACCCTTGGCCTTGTAGGGGTTTTTCTAGCTCAAAATTCTTCATAAACTCAATATTAATGAAAGCTCGTGTGAAACACGTGCGAAGAGCATTTCCCCAGATAATTTTATAACACATTTGGTACTCACAGGGCTTTAGATCTTCCCAATTTGGGCACAACCCCTATTAGTGGTGGCAATTTTTTTTAGGATGGGACAGAGGATGGGGCACATACCCCTGGGGGATGAGCAATCAGGAATCATCCCTGGTAGTAGTGCCTCTGCGAAGGGATTTCTTCACCAATGGCCAAAACCCCGTGTGAGGCAACACCAACTTTATTTTCCGTTTCATGGGCCCACCGACATTAAACAAGCGTTCTGAGAACCCCAACATCTCGCCTTGCGGGGTCATCTGCCAAGGGTGCAGCAGTATTGAAAGCATACATGCAGAGAAAACAATAAGTACTGGAATAGGTGATGTGGTACAGACAATAATGTCTGGAATAGATTATCTGGTACAGACAATAACACCAGTCCCATGTGGGATTACTGGCAAAAGTTAATCCCATGTAGGATGGATAGGTCAGTGCTGTCGGATTACTGGTACATAGGGAAGTCCAGTGTGAGATTACTGCTGGATAGTTCAGTCCCATGTGAGATTACTGTTGGATAGGCCAATCATGTGTAGGATTACTGTTGGGTGGACCAGTCCCATGTTATTACTGATGGATAGTCCCCTGTGGGATTACTGCTGGATAGTCCAGTCCCAAGTGGGATTACTACTGGATAGGCCAGTCCTGTCTGGGATTACTGCTGGATAGATGAGTCTCGTATGGGGTTAATGCTGGATAGGACAGTCCCGTGTGGGATTACTGCTGCATAGGCAGTCCCGTGTGGGATTACTGCTGCATACGGCAACCCTGTGTGGGATTATGGCTGAGGAGGCCAGTCTCGTGTGGGATTACTGCTGGATAGGCTAAACCTGTGTGGGATTACAGCGGAATAGGTCAGTCCCATGTAAAATTATGGCTGGATAGGTCAGTGCCATGTGGAATTACTGCTGCAAATTGCAATCCAGTGTCATATTACATCTGGATAGGTCAGTCCCATGAGAGATTACTGCTGCATAAGCCAGTCCCGTGTAGAATTACTGCTGGATAGGCCAGTCCCATGTGGGATTACTGCAGGATAGGCCAGTCCGGTCTGGGATTACTGCTGGATAGGTCAGTCCCGTGTGGCATTACTGCTGGATAGGCCAGTGCCATTGGGATTACTGCTGGATAGGTCAGTCCTGTGTGAGATTACTGCTGAATAGGCCGGTTCCAAATGGGATTACTGCTGGATAGACCAGTTCGGTCTGGGATTACTGCTGGATAGTTGAGTTCCGTTTGGGATTACAGCTGGATAGACCAGTTCGGTCTAGGATTACTGCTGGATAGTTGAGTTCCGTTTGGGATTACAGCTGGATAGGTCAGTCCCGTATGGCAATACTGCTGGATAGGCCAATGCCATTTGGGATTACTGCTGGATAGGTCAGTCCCGTGTGGGATTACTGCGGGAGAGCTGTGACCTAGGAAAACATGAAACATGTCCACCAACATACTTTCCATGTACAGATCTACCTGTAAATTTTTGCCCAACAAAAACCTTATCAATGGAAAGGTACAAAGTCTAAACTGCAATAATTAGGAAAAAATTTCATATTTAATGTCATATTTCTTAAATAGCACATGCACATCTTTGAATCACATTGAACTTAGGTAGCAAGTGTCAAACTTATCCAATGAAAGGTGACAGCTTCAGAAAACTTCCATGTACAGGTGTACATGTATATACATCTACATTATTATTGGCAGATTAATCAAAATCAAAATTTGAACAAAAATTAATATTTCATTTCCTAAAACTTACCATGTACATGTATATGTATACATGTAGAGGCCTACATGTACAATTTACCTAAACAGAAAACTCATTCATTTGTCATAATTTGGAGAAAAATTAATATTTCTTCTCAAAAATATGACAGGTACATATTCTAATCATAAGAAACATGTGTACCAAGTTTCATAATCATTCAATGACAGCTGACAACTGCAGCAAACTGTGGTGTACAGATGTACATTTGCACTTCAGCTAAAAGCAAAACTCAATCATTTGCCATAATTTGGAGAAAAATTAATATTTCATCTAAAAAAATAGCACAAGTACATCCTCCAATCATAAGAAACATGTGTACCAAGTTTCGTAATCATCCAATGAGAGCTGACAACTGCAGCAAACTTATCTTGTAGAGGCCTACATGTACAATTTACCTAAACAGAAAACTCATTCATTTGCCATAATTTGGAGAAAAATTAATATTTCTTCTCAAAAATAGCACAGGTACATCCTCTAATCATAAGAAACATGTGTATCAAGTTTCATAATCATCCAATGACAGCTGACAACTGGAGCAAACTTACCATGTACATGTATATGTATACATGTAGAGGCCTACATGTACAATTTACCTAAACAGAAAACTCATCATTTGCCATAATTTTGAGAAAAATTAATATTTCTTCTCAAAAATAGCACAGGTACATCCTCTTATCATAAGAAACATGTGTACCAAGTTTCATAATCATCCAATGACAGCTGACAACTGGAGCAAACTTACCATGTACATGTATATGTATACATGTAGAGGCCTACATGTACAATTTACCTAAACAGAAAACTCATCATTTGTCATAATTTGGAGAAAAATTAATATTTCTTCTCAAAAATAGCACAGGTACATCCTCTAATCATAAGAAACATGTGTACCAAGTTTCATAATCATCCAATGACAGATGACAACTGCAAGAAACTTTCCAAGTTGCACTTCAGCTAAACGCAAAACTCATTCATAGGGATTTTAACATTAGAGCACCCCAGGGGTAGTACCCCCAGGTGGCATACCCACCCCCAATATTTTTTTTATTTTTTTTATATTTGTTCTAATTTTTCTAGATTTTTTTTGACTTGCTAAACCAAAAACCCATTCATTTCCAGGCAGGGGACACCGACACCGACACCGACGACGACATCCTCTTTCCCCCCTCACAATATCTCCCCTTTACTTCGTAAGGCGAGATAAAAATCTAATAAAAATAAAATATCAAATTGCCACTTTTATATTCCCAATGAAAGTTTGAACATAAATACTTTTACCCCCTTCTTATTCCTGATTGTCTGAATTAGGCTGCTGTATTCTACCTGAAACAATGACAGCAAATAACAAGCGTTCTGAGAACCCCAACATCTCGCCTTGCGGGGTCATCCGCCAAAGGTGCAGCAGTATTGAAAGCATACATGTAGAGCAAACAATAAGGTCTGGAATAAGTGATGCGGTACAGACAATAATGTCTGGAATAGATTATCTGGTACAGACAATAACATCAGTCCCATGTGGGATTACTGGCAAAAGTTAATCCCATGTAGGATGGATAGGTCAGTGCAGTCGGATTACTGGTACGGCATTCCAGTGTGAGATTACTGCTGGGTGGACCAGTCCCATGTTATTACTGATGGATAGTCCTCTGTGGGATTACTGCTGGATAGTCCAGTCCCAAGTGGGATTACTACCATCACCATCATGGTATGGATGGTAGTGATGGTATGGATGGTAGTGATGGTATGGATGGTAGTGATGGTAGTGATGGTATGGATGGTAGTGATGGGATGGATGGTAGTGATGGGATGGATGGTAGTGATGGTAGGAATGGTAGTGATGGTATGGATAGTAGTGATGGTATGGATGGTAGTGATGGTATGGATGGTAGTGATGGTATGGATGGTAGTGATGGTATGGATAGTAGTGATGGTATGGATAGTAGTGATGGTATGGATGGTAGTGATGGAATGGATGGTAGTGATGGTAGATGGTAGTGATGGTAGGAATGGTAGTGGTATGGATGGTAGTGATGGGATGGATGGTGGTGATGGTAGTGATGGTATGGATGGTAGTGATGGTATGGATGGTAGTGATGGTATGGATAGTAGTGATGGTGATGGTAGTGGGTATAGTAGTGATGGTAGGAATGGTATGGGTATGGATGGTAGTGATGGTATGGATAGTATGGGTAGTGATGGTATGGATGGTAGTGATGGTATGGATGTGATGGTATGGATGGTAGTGATGGTATGGATGGTAGTGATGGTATAGATGGTAGTGATGGTATAGATGGTAGTGATGGTATGGATGGTAGTGATGGTATGGATGGTAGTGATGGTATAGATGGTAGTGATGGTATGGATGGTAGTGATGGTATATGGTATGGTAGTGATGGTATGGATGGTAGTGATGGTATGGAATGGTATGGTAGATGGTAGTGGTATGGATGGTAGTGATGGTATGGATAGTGATGGTATGGATGGTAGTGATGGTAGGAATGGTATGGGTATGATATGGATGGTAGTGATGGTATGGATGGTAGTGATGGTATAGATGGTAGTGATGGTATGGATGGTAGTGATGGCATGGATGGTAGTGATGGTAGGAATGGTATGGATGGTAGTGATGGTATGGATGGTATGGATGGTAGTGATGGTATGGATAGTAGTGATGGTAGGAATGGTATGGATAGTAGTGATGGTAGAAATGGTAGTGATGGTATGGACAGTAGTAATGGTAGTGATGGTATGGATAGTAGTGATGGTAGGAATGGTATGGATAGTAGTGATGGTAGGAATGGTAGTGATGGTATGGATGGTAGTGATGGTATGGATGGTAGTGATGGTATAGATGGTAGAGATGGTATGGATGGTAGTGATGGCATGGATGGTAGTGATGGTATGGATGGTAGTGATGGTATAGATGGTAGTGATGGTATGGATGGTAGTGATGGTGTGGATGGTATGGATGGTAGTGATGGTATGGATGGTAGTGATGGAATGGATGGTAGTGATGGTAGGAATGGTAGTGATGGTATGGATGGTAGTGATGGTATGGATGGTAGTGATGGTATGGATGGTAGTGATGGTAGGAATGGTAGTTATGGTATGGATGGTAGTGATGGCATGGATGGTAGTGATGGTATGGATGGTAGTGATAGTATGGATGGTAGTGATGGTAGGAATGGTATGGATGATAGGAACGGTAGTGATGGTATGGATGGTAATGATGGTATGGATGGTAGTGAAGGTAGGAATGGTATGGATGGTAGTGATGGTATGGATGGTAGTGATGGTAGGAATGGTAGTG
>JAVTVY010042625.1:0-18701 GCA_036873755.1 Hanleya hanleyi
ATGGACTGATGACTCCAACTTGTAGCCCATGAAATACTCTCTCATTATACCTATTTATAAGTTCGAAGTGTATATATTATTGTCTCTGGCGATCTAGACCGCTATTCAGATAAGACAGACCGCTATTCAGATCGACATGTAAACGGTCATTCATAGTAGCGCCCCCTGGCGCCCGATAAAGAAACTGAAGACTCCATCGTTTAGCCGATGGCATGCCCTCTCGACATGCCTATTTTTAAGATCCAAGCATTTATATTTTCGGCTCTGACAAGCTAGACCGCTATTCAGATAGGCCAGACCGCTATTCAGATAGGTCGGACCGCTATTCAGACCGGCATGTAAACGGCCATTCGTAGCAGCGCCCCCTAGAGTCCAATGTAAGGACTGAAGACTTCAACTTGTAGCTAATGAAATACTCTCTCATTATACCTATTTATAAGTTCGAAGTGTTTATATTATTGTCTCTGGCTATCTAGACCGCTATTCATGTTGGACAGACCGCTATTCAGACCGACATGTAAACGGTCATTCATAGTAGCGCCCCCTGGCGCCCGATAAAGAAACTGAAAACTCCATCGTTTAGCCGATGGCATGCCCTCTCGACATGCCTATTTTTAAGATCCAAGCATTTATATTTTCGGCTCTGACAAGCTAGACCGCTATTCAGATAGGCCAGACCGCTATTCAGATAGGTCAGACCGCTATTCAGACCGGCATGTAAACGGTCATTCGTAGTAGCGACCCCTAGCGTCCGATGTAGGGACTGAAGACTCCAACTTGTAGCCAATGAAATAGTTTCTCATTATACCTATTTATGTGTTCGAAGTGTTTATATTATTGTCTCCGGCGATCTAGACCGCTATTCAGATAGGACAGATCGCTATTCAGGCCGACATGTAAACGGCCATTCATAGTAGCGCCCCCTGGCGCCCGATAAAGGAACTGAAGACTCCATCTCTTAGCCGATGGCATGCCCTCTGGACATGCCTATTTTTAAGATCAAATCATTGATATTTTTGGCTCTGACAAGCTAGATCGCTATTCAGATAGGCCAGACCGCTATTCAGATAGGTCAGACCGCTATTCAGACCGGCATGTAAACGGTCATTCGTAGTAGCGCCCCCTAGCGTCCGATGTAGGGACTGAAGACTCCAACTTGTAGCCAATGAAATAGTTTCTCATTATACCTATTTATAAGTTCGAAGTGTTTATATTATTGTCTCTGGCGATCTAGACCGCTATTCAGGTATGCCAGACCGCTATTCAGACCGGCATGTAAACGGTCATTCGTAGTGGCGTCCCCTAGCGTCCGATGTAGGGACTGACGACTCCAACTTGTAGCCCATGAAATGCTCTCTCATTATACCTATTTATAAGTTCGAAGTGTATATATTATTGTCTCTGGCGATCTAGTCCGCTATTCAGATATGCCAGACCGATATTCAGACCGGCATGTAAACGGCCATTCGTAGCAGCGCCCCCTAGAATCCAATGTAAGGACTGAAGACTCCAACTTGTAGCTAATGAAATACTCTCTCATTATACCTATTTATAAGTTCGAAGTGTTTATATTATTGTCTCTGGCTATCTAGACCGCTATTCATATTGGACAGACCGCTATTCAGACCGACATGTAAAGGGTCATTCATAGTAGCGCCCCCTGGCGCCCGATAAAGAAACTGAAGACTCCATCGTTTAGCCGATGGCATGTCCTCTCGACATGCCTATTTTTAAGATCCAAGCATTTATATTTTCGGCTCTGACAAGCTAGACCGCTATTCAGATAGGCCAGACCGCTATTCAGATAGGTCGGACCGCTATTCAGACCGGCATGTAAACGGCCATTCGTAGCAGCGCCCCCTAGAGTCCAATGTAAGGACTGAAGACTCCAACTTGTAGCTAATGAAATAGTCTCTCATTATACCTATTTATAAGTTCGAAGTGTTTATATTATTGTCTCTGGCGATCTAGACCGCTATTCAGACCGACATGTAAACGGTCATTCGTAGTACCGCCCTCTAGCGTCCAATGTAGGGACTGATGACTCCAACTTGTAGCCCATGAAATACTCTCTCATTATACCTATTTATAGGTTGGAAATATATATAGTATTGTCTCTGGCGATCTAGACCGCTATTCAGATATGCCAGACCGCTATTCAGATCGGCATGTAAACGGTCAATCGTAGTAGCGCCCCGTAGCGTCCGATGTAGGGACTGAAGACTCCAACTTGTAGCCAATGAAATACTCTCACTAAACCTATTTATAAGTTCAGAGTGTCTATATTATTGTCTCTGGCGATCTAGACCGTTATTCATATTGGACAGAAAGCTATTCAGACCGATATGTAAGCGGTCATCCATAGTAGCGCCCCCTGGCGCCCGATAAAGGAACTGAAGACTCCATCTTTTAGTCGATGTCATGCTCTCTCGACATGCCTATTTTTAAGATCCAAGCATTTATATTTTCGGCTCTGACAAGCTAGACTGCTATTCAGATAGGCCAGACCGCTATTCAGATAGGTCAGACCGCTATTCAGACCGGCATGTAAACGGTCCTTCGTAGTAGCGCCCCCTAGCGTCCGATGAATGGACTGATGACTCCAACTTGTAGCCCATGAAATACTCTCTCATTATACCTATTTATAAGTTCGAAGTGTTTATATTATTGTCTCTGGCTATCTAGACCGCTATTCATATTGGACCTACCGCTATTCAGACCGATATGTAAACGGTCATCCATAGTAGCGCCCCCTGGCGCCCGATAAATGAACTGAAGACTCCATCTTTTAGCCGATGGCATGCTCTCTCGACATGCTTATTTCTAAGATCCAAGCATTTAAATTTTCGGCTCTGACAAGCTAGACCGCTATTCAGATATGCAGAAGCAAAGTAACTCCGAATAAACTTAATAAACGCATGGTGACAGTCTCAATATTTCGACAAAATTTTATTTGTCATCTTCAGGATGTGATCTAACAGCAGTTACAGGCTCTTATATACAAAACGACTAACAAAGACTGAAATGGTTCGATACACAAAATTAGAGGGCAATAGCCAATCAGATAATATGTGAACATAACAATTAAGGTAAACATGACTGGCAAATAGACATGACAAGGAATACACACACCAAATAGGCCTGACAATACACAATCGAAATGGCAATAGTTTGATAAGGATAATAGATACGGGTGGTGATTTATTGAGGTGTGTGAATGTGTATAGAGTGGCAGCAGAAATGTCAATCAGGGAAATAAACACAAGTGAAACAGAGATTAGAAAAATGTATTAAGTTGATTAGAGAAACGTAACAAAGGTACCTATGATTGAAATCGGAAATAAGATATAGAGAATTGGATAGTTACAGAACGGGAAATGCTGAACTATATGGGCGAACTATATTAGGCTATTAATTGATTAACAAGACAAGAAATACACACACCACAGAAATGCTGGATAGTTGTATTATCTTATCTAAACAGTGATTGATGGAATAAAATATATAAAAATTGAAATTGGAAACAAAATACCAAAATAATAAACAGTAGTCTACCTGAATAACTGTAGCTCTTTCGAAGCTTTTACACCACAGTTAAGTTTAGGATTTGAGCGCCGAATAGCTAGGGCTTCCTTAAATAACAAGACATTCCAGTGATCCGCGGAGTCGATAACTTTAGTGTTAGACAATAAGACTGAGGACAATGGGCAATATGGAATACCTTCTAATCTATTAGGTAAATCAAGTAGGTCTTTAATATGTTGGAAGTGCTCACAACTGAACAAATGTATCTATTATCCTTATCAAACTATTGCCATTTCGATTGTGTATTGTCAGGCCTATTTGGTGTGTGTATTCCTTGTCATGTCTATTTGCCACTCATGTTTACCTTAATTGTTATGTTCACATATTATCTGATTGGCTATTGCCCTCTAATTTTGTGTATCGAACCATCTCAGTCTTTGTTAGTCGTTTTGTATATAAGAGCCTGTAACTGCTGTTAGATCACATCCTGAAGATGACAAATAAAATTTTGTCGAAATATTGAGACTGTCACCATGCGTTTATTAAGTTTATGCGGAGTTACTTTGCTTCTGCATTATGCCAAGCTTATCAGTGGATCAACACGATTCAGATATGCCAGACCGCTATTCAGATAGGTCAGACCGCTATTCAGACTGGCATGTAAACGGTCATTCGTAGTAGCGCCCCCTAGCGTCCGATGTAGGGACTGAAGACTCCAACTTGCAGCTAATGAAATGCTCTCTCAATATGCCTATTTATAAGTTCGAAGTTTTTATATTATTGTCTCTGGCGATCTAGACCGCTATTCAGATAAGACAGACCGCTATTCAGACCGACATGTAAACGGTCATTCATAGTAGCGCCCCCTGGCGCCCGATAAAGAAACTGAAGACTCCATCGTTTAGCCGATGGCATGCCCTCTCGACCTGCCTATTTTTAAGATCCAAGCATTTATAATTTCGCCTCTGACAAGCTAGACCGCTATTCAGATAGGCCAGACCGCTATTCAGATAGCTCAGACCGCTATTCAGACTGGCATGTAAACGGCCATTCGTAGTAGCGCCCCCTAGAATCCGATGTAAGGACCGAAGACTCCAACTTGTAGCTAATGAAATACTCTCTCATTATACCTATTTATAAGTTCGAATTGTTTATATTATTGTCTCTGGCGATCTAGACCGCTATTCAGATAAGACAGACCGCTATTCAGACCGCCATGTAAACGGTCATTCGTAGTAGCGCCCCCTATCGTCCGATGTAGGGACTGATGACTCCAACTTGTAGACAATGAAATACTCTCTCATTACACCTATTTATAAGTTCGAAGTGTTTATATTATTGTCTCAGCGCTCTAGGCCGCTATTCAGATAGGACAGACCGCTATTCAGAACGACATGTAAACGGTCACTCATAGTAGCGCCCCCTGGCGACCGTTGTTGGAACTGATGACTCCAACTTGTAGCCAATGAAATACTCTCTCGTTATACCTATTTATAAGTTCGACGTGTATTTATTATTGTATCTGGCGATCTAGACCGCTATTCAGATATGGCAGACCGCTATTCAGAACGACATGTAAACGGTCACTCATAGTAGCGCCCCCTGGCGACCGATGTTGGAACTGATGACTCAAACTTATAGCCAATGAAATACTCTCTCATTATACCTATTTATAAGTTCGAAGTGTTTATATTATTGTCTCTGGCGATCTAGACCGCTATTCAGATAGGGCAGACCGCTATTCAGACCTGCATGAAAACGGTCATTCGTAGTAGCGCCCCCTAGCGTCTGATGTAGGGACTGAAAACTCCAACTTGTAGCCAATGAAATACTCTCTCACTATGCCTATTTATAAGTTCGAAGTGTTTATATTATTGTCTCTGGCGATCTAGACCGCTATTCAGATATGCCAGACCGCTATTCAGACCAGCATGTAAACGGTCATTCGTAGTAGCGCCCCCTATCGTCCGATGTAGGGACTGATGACTCCAACTTGTAGCCAATGAAATACTCTCTCATTATACCTGTTTATAAGTTCGAAGTGTTTATATTATTGTCTCTGGCGATCTAGACCGCTATTCAGATAGGGCAGACCGCTATTCAGACCTGCATGTAAACGGTCATTCGTAGTAGTGTCCCCTATCGTCCGATGTAGGGACTGATGACTCCAACTTGTAGCCAATGAAATACTCTCTCATCATACCTGTTTATAAGTTCGAAGTGTTTATATTATTGTCTCTGGCGGTCTGGACCGCTATTCAGATAGGACAGACCGCTATTCAGAACGACATGTAAACGGTCATTCGTAGTAGCGTCCCCTATCGTCCGATGTAGGGACTGATGACTCCAACTTGTAGCCAATGAAATACTCTCTCACTATACCTATTTATAAGTTTGAAGTGTTTATATTATTGTCTCTGGGGATCTAGAGCGCTATTCGGATAGGACAGACCGCTATTCAGACCGACATGTAAACGGACAATCATAGTAGCGCCCCCTGGAGGCCGATGTGGGAACTGAATACTCCAACTTGTAGCCCATGAAATACTCTCTCATTATACCTATTGATAAGTTCGAAGTGTATATATTATTGTGTCTGGCGGTCTAGACCGCTATTCAGATATGACAGACCGCTATTCTGGACCGCTATTCAGATAAGACAGACCGCTATTCAGACCAGCTTGTAAACGGTCTTTCGTAGTAGCGCCCCCTATCGTCCGATGTAGGGACTGATGACTCCAACTTGTAGCCAATGAAATACTCTCTCACTATACCTATTTATAAGTTCGAAGTGTTTATATTATTGTCTCTGGCGATCTAGACCGCTATTCAGATATGCCAGACCGCTATTCAGACCGCCATGTAAACGGTCATTCGTAGTAGCGCCCCCTATCGTCCGATGTAGGGACTGATGACTCCAACTTGTAGCCAATGAAATACTCTCTCATTATACCTATTTATAAGTTCGAAGTGTTTATATTATTGGCTCTGGCGGTCTGGACCGCTATTCAGATAGGACAGACCGCTATTGAGACCGGCTTGTAAATGGGCATTCGTAGTAGCGACCCCTATCGTCCGATGTAGGGACTGATGACTCCAACTTGTAGCCAATGAAATACTCTCTCATTATACCTATTCATAATTTCGAAGTGTTTATATTATTTTCTCTGGCGATCTAGACCGCTATTCAGATAGGACAGACTGCTATTCAGAACGACATGTAAACGGTCACTCATAGTAGCGCCCCCTGGCGACAGATGTTGGAACTGATGACTCCAACTTGTAACCAATGAAATACTCTCTCGTTATACCTATTTATAAGTTCGAAGTGTATATATTATTGTCTCTGGCGATCTAGACCGCTATTCAGATATGCCAGACCGCTATTCAGACCGGCATGTAAACGGTCATTCGTTGTAGCGCCACCTATCGTCCGATGTAGGGACTGATGACTCCAACTTGTAGCCAATGAAATACTCTCTCACTATACCTATTTATAAGTTTGAAGTGTTTATATTATTGTCTCTGGGGATCTAGAGCGCTATTCGGATAGGACAGACCGCTATTCAGACCGACATGTAAACGGACAATCATAGTAGCGCCCCCTGGAGGCCGATGTGGGAACTGAATACTCCAACTTGTATCCCATGAAATACTCTCTCATTATACCTATTGATGAGTTCGAAGTGTATATATTATTGTGTCTGGCGGTCTAGACCGCTATTCAGATATGACAGACCGCTATTCTGGACCGCTATTCAGATAGGACAGACCGCTATTCAGACCAGCTTGTAAACGGGCATTCGTAGTAGCGCCCCCTAGCGTCCAATGTAGGGACTAATGACTCCAACTTGTAGCCCATGAAATACTCTCTCGCTATACCTATTTATAATTTCGACGTGTATATATTATTGTGTCTGGCGATCTAGACCGCTATTCAGATATGCCAGACCGCTATTCAGACCGCCATGTAAACGGTCATTCGTAGTAGCGCCCCCTATCGTCCGATGTAGGGACTGATGACTCCAACTTGTAGCCAATGAAATACTCTCTCATTATACCTATTTATAAGTTCGAAGTGTTTATATTATTGGCTCTGGCGGTCTGGACCGCTATTCAGATAGGACAGACCGCTATTGAGACCGGCTTGTAAACGGGCATTCGTAGTAGCGACCCCTATCGTCCGATGTAGGGACTGATGACTCCAACTTGTAGCCAATGAAATACTCTCTCATTATACCTATTCATAATTTCGAAGTGTTTATATTATTTTCTCTGGCGATCTAGACCGCTATTCAGATAGGACAGACTGCTATTCAGAACGACATGTAAACGGTCACTCATAGTAGCGCCCCCTGGCGACCGATGTTGGAACTGATGACTCTAACTTGTAGCCAATGAAATACTCTCTCATTATACCTATTTATAAGTTCGAAGTGTTTATATTATTGTCTCTGGCGATCTGGACCGCTATTCAGATAGGACAGACCGCTATTCAGACCGGCTTGTAAACGGGCATTCGTAGTAGCGCCCCTATCGTCCGATGTAGGGACTGATGACTCCAACTTGTAGCCCATGAAATACTCTCTCGTTATGCCTATTTATAAGTTCGAAGTGTTTATATTATTGTCTCTGGCGGTCTGGACCGCTATTCAGATAGGACAGACCGCTATTGAGACCGGCTTGTAAACGGGCATTCGTAGTAGCGACCCCTATCGTCCGATGTAGGGACTGATGACTCTAACTTGTAGCCAATGAAATACTCTCTCATTATACCTATTCATAAGTTCGAAGTGTTTATATTATTGTCTCTGGCGATCTAGACCGCTATTCAGATAGGACAGACCGCTATTCAGAACGACATGTAAACGGTCACTCATAGTAGCGCCCCCTGGCGACCGATGTTGGAACTGATGACTCTAACTTGTAGCCAATGAAATACTCTCTCATTATACCTATTCATAAGTTCGAAGTGTTTATATTATTGTCTCTGGCGATCTAGACCGCTATTCAGATAGGACAGACCGCTATTCAGAACGACATGTAAACGGTCACTCATAGTAGCGCCCCCTGGCGACCGATGTTGGAACTGATGACTCCAACTTGTAGCCAATGAAATACTCTCTTGCTATACCTATTTATAAGTTCGAAGTGTTTATATTATTGTCTCTGGCGATCTAGACCGCTATTCAGATAGGACAGACCGCTATTCAGAACGACATGTAAACGGTCACTCATAGTAGCGCCCCCTGGCGTCCGATGTAGGGACTGATGGCTCCAACTTGTAGCCAATGAAATACTCTCTCATTATACCTATTTATAAGTTCGAAGTGTATATATTATTGTCTCTGGCGGTCTAGACCGCTATTCAGATATGACAGACCGCTATTCAGACCGACATGTAAACGGCCATTCATCGAAGCGCCCCCTGGCGACCGATATGGGAACTGAAGACTGCATCTTCTAGCTCGTGATATACTCTCTGAACAGTCCTATTTACAAGTTCGAAGCATTTGTATTATGGGATATGGCAAGGTAGACCGCTATTCAGATAGGCCAGACCGCTATTCGGATAGCCAGATACTCATAACAGCGCCACTACCAGCGCCCCCTGGCGTCAGATTTGGGATATGAATATGAAAACATATGAAGCAGAACTTTCTCTCTTACTATGCAGAGTTTGGAGTTAAAAAAACTCATAATAAAGAAAATACAGATGTTTTTCTCCATGTCTGAGGAAATAATGACTGGTCCCCTCGAATAACGAATAGCGAACTGCGAACCGCGGTCTAACCTTATTTTAGGGGTAAAGTCCGTGTTCCGCTTTTTATAGTTTCGGGAAAAAATTCTTATTTTACATGCACACACCCCATTGACTTGATAGGCAGGCCCCGATAAGCCCGGGGACCGACATTAGCCCTTTTGGCTAGGGTTGATAGTGGTTTTCCCCTATTTTAGGGGTAAAGTCCGTGTTCCGCTTTTTATAGTTTCGGAAAAAACCCCTAATTTTACATGCATCCACCCCATTGTCTTGATAGGCAGGCCCCGATAAGCCCGGAGACCGATATTAGCCCTTTTGACTAGGGTTGATAGGGGTTTTCCCCTAGTGTAGGGTTAAAGTCCGTGCTCCACTTTTTATAGTTTCGGGAAAAATCCTAATTTTACATGCACCCACCCATGACTGAATAGCCCTAGAGAAGCGCTTCACTTTGATACCTCACTCGACCCATTCGGTCCACTAGGGACCCACCTCTGTCACAAAACGTCCATTCCCATACTCCTTTTAGGCATTCCCCGTATTCATTAACATTGGAAGTCACCTAGACTCGTACCTAGCCCTCAACTCACACGCACCGTTGGGGTCTAGTCAGCGGCAGGCATTTTGTATTTTCTGATTGGCTGAATTACCGGTCTAAATCTAGACCGGTAAATAGACTAATGTCAATATGTGTTGTTGTTGTTCGTGTGTATCTAGTGACCAGTACTCGTCTATGGTGCGATAAAGGGCCTTGAGCGCTACGGCCACCAATCCACCAAGTATTATATAGATCCTTGGTAAGATTTGATGAGCGATGAGCGATTATGGTATGTTTCCTAAATAAAGCCCTCGCTTCTACGACTGCCACGACATCCAGCAAGACGGTACATCTTCGGAAAATTTATGACCTATTCCAAGGTTCTTAACGTGACATGTTCATGATCAGGTCAGGGAATTTGCAGCATTTCTGTTCTTCATTCAATACATAGTACTGTTCATACGCCCTATGATATGTACTTTTGTTGCTAACATTATGCAAGTTTTGTTGTTAAAAAAATAAAACTGAACGTACTTGTAGGCCTACTCGTTTGAAGCAGCAGACATTATATAAATTTAGTTGACCTAGATTCTGCATTGAAGATCAACCATTGAAACGCGGAAAACAACGAATTACGTCAATTATACAGTATTTTCGCCTTCATGTTGTCTGATCGTACTAGTCTTGTTTATCTGATGATGCTAAACAATAATGATCTTGTGAATTAACTTTGTGATAGGCCTAGGTCATAAATTTTCTGAAGATGTACCATTTTGCCGACGTCCAAACAAGCATGGAGGGGCATTGTGGGTGGAGAATACCATGGGCCAATCACTGTGCAGTGCTGATTTAAAATGGCTGTCGGTAACTAGTCTCCATAGAGCGATAGCGAATTGGAGCTGGGTACGAGTCTAGAAGTCACCTGGTTGACATGGGACTACTTTCTGTCCGCGGAAGTGACGGCATCACCACCGGACCGCGGAAGAATACAAAGGTTAAAGGTTGCCGGAACTACTTTTGACCTCCACGTGACCCCCTGGCGCCACAGACGCCACAGAGGTGAAAGGCGATGTGGCGTCCCCTATACCTTTAACCTGGAAACAGCGCCCCCTGGTGGATGCAAGAGTTATCTCCCCCGGCAAAATGAAAGTCGAAATCACGGCTCCTTACTACTTGCACCCCTGTTGGCTGTCATCTTCCCAAGTCAAGTCAAACATCAAACTTCGCAGAAGAAGTTTGCCTTGACATTTTTGATGCTGGATCCCAGTTCAGCAGGGATTTGGATCGACGTCATTACTTTTGACGTCATAATTCAGGAACCAATGAGAGCCGAGTTTTCTAACACCGGAAGTTTACATCATTGAAAAGATGGCGGCGCCCACGTTCATCGAAAAACATGCACGCTGAGAACTGAATTCCCCTGAAATTATGGCGTTGTGTCGCGTATGTAAGATTACAGTTGGTTGATATTTTCTAAATCTGCTGTTCATGTGAGACCCATATTGGTGTCGCTTGTTGGATCATGTCGGCAAAATGATGGACTCGGCGAGTTTGCGTGTAACCCATGCTTCACTAAACTTGATCGGATTGAGAGGCTCGATAGACAACTGGAAAAAGTCAACCAGGAGCGATCAGGTTTATATCAGTCATTGAAACAAACTCACGATGCATCTCCAACTAAATCCAGTAAGAAGAGGCAAGCTGCCCTTGCTGTGACACCGCCAAAAGCGGAAAGAATCAGCAGGGAGAGGGGGTCTGTCACACCACAGCAGTTTCGCAAGATCCTTCCAAAATCGAGTTTGACACCTTCTAAAATACCAGTGAGAGTGTTACAAGTTACTGTACCAATGCAAGCTCCAGGCATAGGCATCGTGTCACTTAAAAGAAAACCAGTACCTGGGAATGTTGCAACCCCCCCACGGACCAAACGGTTTGATAAAAAATCCAGCCCCCAACGTCACATTGTTTTGACCCCGTCAAAAATACCAGTGGCAGTACAGGTCCATCAACCCTCCTGATAAGCGTCGACGTAAACGCCAGCTGTTTGAAACAGATTTTGTGAAGGTAAAGTATGCTGGTTATATACATGTAGACACAAGTTTTTGTACAGATAAGTGACAGTGTGCAATGATGTCAAAGTATTTTTCAGTAACAATTCTCTGAATACAGTTTCCAGTTTGGAATGATTTTGTTTAGTCCTAAATCATTTGAGCAAACCTGTACTGTTTATTATAACTGTATGGGGAATGTGTGATATATTATTCAGTTATTATATGTCTTCAAACAGGATGCATGGAAACCGATGGAACAAGAGCATGGTACATCATCTTCAATAGCAGAAGGAATAGTCTCTCATGAGGTAAGTCTAATATGTAAGCTTAAGTCATTGTTTAAAACACATGAGGTTCCACTGTGTTGATTTCACGCCACACTCGACTGGGCAGCCTGACCCGGATATTATTCCCCATATTATGTGGGGAATTATTATTAATCATTATTCCCCATGATGTTTAATGTAAGGAGTGGTTCAACTTAGAATTGCTGTGAAAATGGGTCATGCTCATTTTCTTCCATGGGGGTGCTTTTGGAAATGACAGGTGCCTGTATTTCCAGGCCTAAGTTGAGTCATGTCCAATTACCTGTTATTATAAATACTTAGGGCCAAGCCAGACCCAGTGATTTAATTATCACTGATTAGGTTACTTAAGAGATTATACTTCTTGATAGTTGATGAATGTGTTATTATTAATATAGGTTGGTAATCAGATGGAAATGTCAAGAGGAAAGACAGGAGAAACTAAGGTTGAGGTTTGTATTTTAAAACATATGAAATCAAATGAGACTTATGTGTTGCCTATGAACAGTTGGATAATGGAATACATGTATGTAGCAGATGTATTGTAGTTGAAAGATGTGTTGAAGTTCAAATTTTAATAACTTAAAATGTTCCATTCATAACATTTAGGATTAATCACTATTAATAGTATGAATTATACACCTTATATATTCCATCATATATTTTATCTACACACATGTATACTGTGACAGTCGACCATTCTTGGTCTTTGCATCTGTTAGCACATAATACCCATATTCTCTTCTCAAATTAGGTTCAGATTCATTATCCAAGTGGGACAAAAAAATCAACAATTGAAGACCCTCACATGGTAACCTTTTGTAAGCAATTGGTGAAAGGGAGGTTGAACAACCCTGAAGCATTGGCTCGAGCACTCTATAAAATGGAACAACTCAAGGGTGCCTTAAGCAAGCTATTTTTGCAGGACTTGTCATTGTCTACACAACAGCTTTGCTCAACAAAATGTCCATCAACACTCAGGAATGTTTCACCAGATGCCCTTCTCCAGCTTAGTTGGTCAGATATCACAGAGGAGTGGAAAGAGAGAGCGCCCCTTTTTTACGAAGTTCTCTTATCAATCGCTACACGAAACAAGAAGAGATGTCAGGAAGTTCAACCTGGTATTGCATTCTGTGGGTCAGTTCTTCTAAAGCTGAGAAACAAACACATGTCTAAGGTGCAGCATGCTGTTGGTCTACTGTTAGACCATGGAGGTGCTTCAGATGAGGTATTTAATATTTCTAGTGAACATATCGGCCAAAGGAAAACACAATAGTAATGTTGTATATTTTGTTTATTTTTAATAGTTTATAATATATTTTAATTATTTCATTACACTCATTATTAATGCAAACTTATGTATTGATACAATTAGCTGTCCAAAACACCTTCTATATTCATGCACTGATTTACCTCTTCCTGGCATTTTCAAGGGAGACAACTCAATCAGTATGCACATGCACCTTAATGGCCCATTATGCCTTGTGTCTATTAGCCAAAAGAAAATGTCCTTCAGTGTTTGTATTTGATTGAGGTAAAAGGTGGTTTGAAAGTGATTGGATTATTAGAGACCTAAGGCTGGAGAGGTACAACTCATATATGCTAACAAACTGATGTGATGTCTCTCCCTTTTGTATGCAATGTCAGCTACATTGAATTTTATCACTCATTCAGACCATTGACCTCCTACAAGCTGTTGGCGGCTCAGTCGGTAGTAAAACCATGCATTCAAAGAGAAAGGAACTATCAAAAAGGCAGAGGGAAATGGTGAGTAATACCTTAACAGATCAAGTACGTGTCTTAAAGGAGAAGGTATGTGCGAAGAGAATCATGTCCACTATCCAACCACTAACTCAGACCAAAGTTGTAATGTCTCCTCAAGCTGCATCAGATTCTCATGTTTTGACTGGATATACAATTGCTGCTTCCATCGCCATCCCTGAACATCACACACATCCACAAGGGATCTCCTCAGCGCAGCTATCTGTGTTGTCACCTGGCACGAGTACTGTTTGTCCGGTTAGTTTGTCATCTGTTGGTGCAATGCATTTACCACCTATACCATCACTGGGGTTGCCACCATTAGGTGTACCAGAGGTCCACATACCCACAATCCCACCTGCTCGGACATGTGGTTTGCCAGGTGTTGCCCCATACTACAGGCCCCCATCTATCACGTTGGAGAGGTTCCCCATCACTTACAGTACATGTAAAATGCAGGCTCCTGTGATGGAAAGCTGGTCAGATATTGGCGGGTCAGTAGGCCTTCAGCCTGCTGCTGACACGACACAAGCACTACAAAGTCCACACATTGAAATGGTATTCTCTGCCCTTAAGCATCCTGCTCCAGTGGACAGCAGTCAGTCTACGGGGAGTGTACTTTATTCTTCGGCCAATACAGAGAGAACATATCGGTACTTGGAAGAGCACACAAAGACCATCAAGGAAGAGGCATTTGAATTATTGGGTGACAATATTGATTGGACAATTCACCCCACCTACATGACTCAGGAGAGACAGAGTAAAAGTATTCACTGGTTTTACATTCTGGCCAAGCAGAAAAGTGTCATTGGTCAGGGGTTGAATGATGAAATGCCGAAGAAACCAGATATTCGGCAAGCAGAAACAGCCAAATTCCTACCAGAACCTACAGATATAACTGAACTGAAGAATTGCTTAGCACATCATGTTGCTAAGGTGCTTGTGAAATATTTCCCCTTCCTGGAAAACTTGGCGGAGTGTCTTCCAAAGTTCATTCCACATGAGCATGTTGAACAGGTCAGTAAAAAGGGGAAATATGTGATCGCCAAACTGCTAGAGAAGAATGAGAACAAGGGAGGAGATATGATAGAAATACTAGATTATCTGCATCGAAACTTCATTCCACACACTGCAGAGGTACACCCTCAGGTTCTGGGAAAACAGGTGTTTGGAGGTGACCAGTTGACAAATGAACGTGCGTACACGGGTCAGCAAGCCATGATCAATGGTGATACAGATTATGAAAAATTAGGTGGAGTGGTCCACCGTTGTGAAGGCCTTCATCGAGTGATGAATCTGGTTGAGGTTAGAGTGTTAAGTTGCAGCAAATCTGCCTTGCTAAGGCCATCCACAATTATATACATGTGTTTCCCATAGCCCTAGCCACCCATGTTTTGCAGTTAAAAACAATTGGGTTGGCATTTCTATGTGTTCTTCTGCAGTACTCTGTGAAATCCTACATAAAATGGTAAAAAATAAAGAATAAAATATCAATATTTCCAAAGTTGATTACTGGAAACTAAAATATTATTGTGGATGGCCAAGTTTTTGACATTTACCTGATATTTCTACGTTACAATTCCGCATGTCATCTTGGTTAAGTTACATTTGCATGATATTCAATAGCTATTTCATCCTTACCATTTAGATCATGTGCATGCAGTTGTTCATACTTATTCAATGAACATCACATGGACCTTCATATCCAAACATTTCATGCATATTCTCAATAAAATGTTTTTCTTCAAATTTATGGAAATAAATTTATGTAACTGATCATAATGTAACAATGACATCATAATTTACATGCACATTTGAAGTGCCAACAGTGACTGATGTTCCATGTTCTTTCGTTACTTTTCCATTATTTGGTACTAATAACTAATATCAACGTTTTACTTCTTCCAGTGGATGCTTTCCTGTTTTTCTTTATATACTATCTGGTGAGTTATTAATAAACAAGGATTTCAAATACTCATATGCATGTAATTATATTCCTGCTTTAGGTAGGGTGTAGGATATCCGAGAGGGTATACTGTGCTACATGTATGTATTATAAGAGAATATGAAAGGAGCAAATGGACCTAATGAACTTCTTGCCTGCCTTCCCAGTCAACCTCGATGTCTTTATGCTCAACAGTCCTCGGCATATTGCCCTGGCAGAGCACGGAAAGCCATGAAGCACTTAGCCTGAATGGAAATGTTGCGTTCCTATTCTCCTATATTTACTAGATTAAATTTACATACATAGTATATAGCATATCACCGCACCCCACCCCCAAAACCAGCTCTTGTCTTTGTTCCCTGAGGGCAGGGTCAGGCTACTCATTTTATTTCAAAGAAAAATCTTTAGTGTCGTATCGTCTGTATTCAGAATTCAGTAAATTAAAATGTTTTACATGTGTTACATGTATCATGCGAGACAGATAATGGAGTTTATGAAAGGCATATTATAGCTGTACACATGTCATGGGAGATAATGTTTCCCCTTAGCAACCAAAACTTGGGAGTGCAAACTTTTGGTAATATACGTATATTTCTTTTAATACACAGCTCATCTACAAGGAGTTCTATCGGCCCAAGTCTCGAAGGGGTCCGCGGGACATTATCCTTCCTGAGAAACGTCATTAATCGCCGAAATATCAGTGGACATAAAAGTGTCACAAAGTCTTTCAGGTATTTACCTATTCTCTTCATTCTATTCGGCCTTTTGGCATCATTATCAGTTTACCTCTGTCTTTTTCCAATTTCTTTTCACCAGTATTCCAAAGGACAGTACCCAAATGATCCAAGTCACATCACACATGCATCTGGTCAGACTACTACAGCACACGTTCCATTCCACTGGCCAACACCGTTCACAAATTGTGGACTAACCAAGTAACACCCATCATGATTGCTCACTTGTGTACAGTACTTTCACATGGATGTCATCTCAATATCATTGTTTCAAAAAGGTTTTTCATATTGTCAGTCAACATAGCTATAAAAATTTGGAAAGGAATTGAAAAAAATCATGAAGAACTCAGCCAGCAAGGCCCAATTGAAGACACTTCAAAAACCCTGCCATTAACCAATTCAGTTGAATGGGAATGTCATGGATACATGTACATGACAAGTTCCACAATTTTTTGGAGATTTTGCTTTGTCCAATGAGTTGATGTCTTATGACAAACATATGTAGGCATTATGTCATTATGCCCAAGCTGGAGGGTAATCAAATTTGGCTGGGTCACATCTTCACCGAAGCCTAATTTGATCAATTAATCGTGCTTATCTTTACAGAAGTCACCAGGACTTCCTGGATGCTTGCCTGGATGCCTTTCTGATTGGTGCAGCAATGGATCACTTCAACATGGACGAAGACAGTGATTTACCCACAACCAGTGAGCCACCTCCTTTCCTGGACAAAAGTGAGAAAGATGCCCAGTACACATGGCTGAAGCAGCTGGCACTAACAATCATTGAGAAGTATGTCATTAAATGTATTCATAAGGGGCATCCATAAAGCATGGATGCTCTGAGAGAGGGGGGGGGCGCTAAGAAATTTGGGGGATGGTAATGTTTTGAAGCATACCTACTTGATGCATCCATCCTTGCTAAAGAAATACAGGTGTTGAGAAGTGCCCAAGTAGTTCCCAAATATCTTCGCATAGTGAGCTTCAGATAATTATGATTGATGGGCAAGGTTATTGATTAACTTTCTCCACATGATATATCTTCTTACAAGGCCCACATTGCATATTGCCATTCATTGCTATGCCAAATAATAATCTCGCCCAAATGTTGGTGCATCTTCCTAAGAAATTTAATCACGCCATCAGTGTCACAGAAACGGGGCGCATTTAAGGCGCCTCAATCCAGTCTGCTGAGGCGCAGTTGGGGCACAATTGGGATAGAGTCTTAGCTGCACCCCCCATTTTGCCATTCCACTCCATATGACCGGGAAGCAATTTGGACCGGGATGCAATCAGAGTTTTATAGATGTTTTCTGTATTATTTAAATCTTAACCTTTACAATGAATGTGATTTCTTTGACTGAATTATTATTAGAATGTACTCCATTTATGTGCTTATGCATTAACCCACTTTTAATTTGTTTATATGTATATCTTGAAACAAAGAGGACAGCCCGAGTCAGATATTCATGGTTTTGCTCATGCAATGGATCATTTCAAAGAGATAGTGGCGGTAGCAAGGAGTGATGATGGGAAGCTGTGTTGCTATATATTGCATCCTGAATGCAACAAGCAGTACTCGAATAAGGCACCATTCAAATTACACCTAGAGAGGATCTTTGGAATGAGATTTGAGGACAAGGATCCAGCACAGACCAACCAATGCCGATGTAGTGATAAGGAATGCAAAGGGGACGAGGGACAGCTGATGGCCGCCAGTTTCATGATGGTTGCGTTGCTCTGCAGGGACACGTATGATGCGTACAGACACGGAGATGGCAATAGAGTATTTAGGAACGCCAAATTTGAAATGCTTTATGACAGCAGTTGTCATCACACCAAGTACTGTTTGTGGCTATGGAGAATGCAGGCGTACGAACAGTGTATTCTGAGTGAAAAACTAGCCTATGAATACAAATGGAATCTGACCACCAACCAGCATGGCACAATTGGGCAGTGCATCCCAAATGATAATCTTGTGGAGATGTGCGTTCAGTCACTGAAGAAGAAGATCCGCGCTCAAGGAGCGAATGTCACGTTCGAGACTGTTGAAATGGCGAGTCAGTCCATCCAAATCCTGGATGG
>JAVTVY010042626.1:0-18252 GCA_036873755.1 Hanleya hanleyi
AGATATCTCTAACATTCAGGCCAAGCAAACAGATGTTTGTTGCTGATACACTGTCGCGGTCACGGTTCGCAAAACGATGTGACGGTGATGTTATTGATGACAAGGACTTAGAGTATGATGTCCATGCCGTCATTAGGAATTTACCTGTCAGTGCGCAGAAGCTGAGTGAAATCAGAACTGAGACAAAAGTTGTTGAACATATGGTGAACCTGGAATCAACCATTAAAAATGGGTGGGCTGAAAAGAGACAACAAGCTCCTTTGTGTGTTCCTGAGTATTGGAACATACGGGATGAACTTTCTGTGCACAATGGAATACTGATGAAAGGCACTAAGATTATTGTACCGAGACAAATGCGTCCAGAAATGTTGAAACGTGTACATCTCGGACATTTAGGCGTTGACAAATGTCTCCGACGGTCACGTGACGTCATGTGTTGGCAGGGCATGTCAAAATAAATTCAGGAACTTCTTATCAGTTGTCCTGTGTGTTTGAAATATAGGCCGTCGAACCAGAAGGAACCACTTCTGCCCCATAAAGTTCCAGATCGGCCGTGGCAAATTCTTGATATCTACAATATCTACTTGTGGTTGATTATTTCTCCCGTTACTTTGAAATATCACTTCTACCAAATACGCCCAGTTCAACTGTCATTGGACATACCAAATCTATTCTTGTGCGCCATGAAATACCAGATGAGATTATTTCTGATGGGGGTCCGCAGTATGTGAATCACGATTACAGCTTATTTGTATCTGAATGGGAATTCCAGCACACGATTGTCTCTCCTCGATATCCACAATCAAATAAACTTATTGAGAAAACGGCACAAACTGTGAAAAGATTGTTGAACAAAGCGCGTGAAGATGGCGGTGATCCATACATTGCTATTCTGGAATACAGGAACACGCCGATCGGGGATTGTGGATCGCCTGCTCAGATGTTAATGAACCGACGCTTGAAATCACAACTACCTGTTGTGGGAAAATTACTGAACCCCAGGATTTTTAATTCCTCGTCAAAGCTTCGATCCGCAATGACTGAAAACAAGAACAAACAAAAGAAATTCTACGACAGCAATGCAAAGTACTTACCTGAACTTCATGACGGTGATAATGTGAGAATTCAGGATTTTAAAACTAAAACATGAAAACCTGCCACAGTTGTTGGCAAAGCAAGAACACCGCGTTCTCATTTTCTTCGCACTGATCAAGGGAGGACTTACCGTCGAAATCGCAGACATTTGATGTAAATGGCTGAAAAATCAACGATGGATGACCTTCCAATTTTGGAATCAGAAAGCCGTGTTTCATCTGAGCAGTCAGTTAGACCCGAACAGGTATATTCGCCTATACCAGTGAAAATGTCTCCGAAAACAACCGTTTCTAGTTCTGTTCCCACTCAAAGTTGTATTAGTGCAAAATCTCCATACAAAACAATGAGTGGTCGTGTTGTACATGAACCTTTGCGATATGGATTTGATGAATGAACAGTTTGAACTGTGTGCATTATAAATTATTATACCGCTAATGCAAAGTCAAGCGGGACATTGACATTATGAACTGTTACGTCTGGAGTTAAAATGTAACTGATGCATATGACATTAAGAAGAAGGGGGACCGAAGAGATTTTGACATTTTTTTGTCAGGTTGAAATTCTGCAAAAGGCACTAAACTATCAAGTGCCCATTATTTCATCTCAGAAAGATAGAAAACACAATTAAACACAAGAAAATATGACTATTTCGTTGAACCAACTCGAAAAAATGACATTGTGGAGTAAAATTGACCAAAAATTTTGTGGATTTCTCTAAGAAAATTTGAAAATTTAAGGACTGTAGTGACTGTTTAACTCACGAATAAAGTTGCATCATCTCTTTGTTGAGGGCAAACAAGAATGACCTACTTGAAATTGTTGGAAAATAGAATGCTACACGTGGTCAAACCAACTGAATTGTTCAGAAAAATGGCGATTCACATTTCTTCCTGCTCAGGTGAACTTTTTCCGGCCTCAATGCATTAACCCTTGACACAAAACTGAACACCGGTCAATCAAAGTCAATCTGAATGAGACAGTCATTCAACATGTTGTTGTTGTTTTGTGTTGTTGTTGTTGGCACATGGTCCGGAGGGTTAATGGCATTTAGGTACTCACGTTTATGTTCAACCATTCTCATCGACAAACGCTTTCAGAACATGCGATCGGAATGCACAACCATTCAGGTGTGAGGGCTACTCACCAAAATTCACTATACTACCATCTCTGTTGTCTAAAGTTGTAATTAGACGGATGGTCTGTTTTTCCTGAGTTTGACCAAATTATCAAATCTCGCGCGATTTCTCGACAAGAAGGCGACAGGATATTAGAGTAAGGCGGCTGGAAAAAGTACATCTCCAGAGAGGTTTATAAAAATGATTTTCTGCAATGAAACTGTTGAATTAAATATTTTGTATGCTAAATATCACCATATTTTACTGAATTATGCCTCTTTGATGTTTATACATGTTACGGACGATATCTTCGACATGCCTATTTGGGCGTATGAATATTATTAACACGTGATGGGTCACCTTGTTTGGAAAAGAAGCACGCTGTCACTTTCCGACCTGTGTGATTTCAAAGCGCTGAATTCGATTTCTATGTCAACACTTGGACTGAAAAGTTCGTATCTAACTCTGTATTTGTGGAGAATTTAAATTTGATATCTGCTATAGTTTATTTTTTTATTGAATTATCTTTATTTTCTTGTGACGTCGAAGGCAAAACGGCGAAATTTCAGCAGTCATTTGTGTTCACGTGCACAGTCGAATATGTAAGTACGGCCACGTGCTCCAGGCGAAATGGATGATTTTGTTCGTAGGATCTCCGAAACTTTTTTTGGGACAAATGCCCTGGACAAACCATTGGGCATTTATTCACTAAACGACCACGAGGTTGACATTGCTAATGTTATACCCACATGGTCCAGGGCTAACATAAAATAAAACAGATATATCAGTTCGCATTATTATACCTTGTAGTGAAATTGAAGGCACTAAGTGGAAGAAACAGGAGAGAAAAGAAGAACAATACAACCGATTTCTTTTAGTGACAGGAAAAATATATAAACTAAGCAGTGACCATTCTGTTGCAATAGGTTAGACTTAATCGCCTTGTTGGTCAGACTCGAAAAGCGGCGCAATTAGCTGCCATTTTTTGGCGTTTCCACTGGGTGAGACTTTGATCTGGGATATATATTTCTCAATGTTATAGTGGGCACGGAAGATGTTTAAGAGAGCTTGAAAATTAGGTCGTGTTCCAGAAAATTTATTCGTATATATATTTTTTTTCGTTAAAGTCAGGAGAGTATTACGGGCGCAAAATTTCTTATCCCACCCAAGAATAATGGTTACTGGCGTTATTGCTTCCACTATTCCAAAGTTTTCGTTCAGCCACCTTTGAAAGTCGGACCACAAAGGCTTCACCGACGTGCATTGGGTGAATAGATGATATATAGTTTCTCTATCAATTTTACAATAATCACACAGATCTGAGTCTGAAATAGATATTAAATTCAGGAAGGAGTTAGTAACTGTAATTCTGTGAAGGATGCGGTATTGAAAATCGGTGAGTTTGGTATAAGTATAACAATGTAAGTTACTACAGTAAACCTTGTCCCAGTCGATGTCTGTAAGGTTTAACTCATTCTCCCATTTAGTCTGGGCAGGGTATTGTATAGAGTAGTCTGTATTCAATATATCACAGTAACGTCTACACCCCTTCCTTTCACTTGCCAATATCTTCAACAGGAGAGTGATATTTGGAGTATGTTTCAAGGATCTCACGCAATTTTGTTTCAAGCTGTCAAGCCAGCTTTTCGGTATCGTCCTTATTAATCGATTATAATCTGAAAATGTCCCCGTAATTCATTAAAAGTCTTTATACCTCCGTCATCGTTGATAACGTCCCTCACAAATCGTAATTTCCTATCGTACCAATTTTTTATGAACATATTGCCCTTTTGGAAGTTGGTGTTGTACCAAAGCGCTTCACTGATAATATCTTCCGTTTTACAGATTTTCACTTTTTTGTTAAAGTTGTACCATGCCTGTAAAACTTCCTTCCAAAACATATTTTTTGTGTTTTTGATGACTTAGGCTAGGTATCCTGATCCTACTTCGAATAGCTTGGGTGTTAATATATCGGAATTTATATGTTGCCACTTTCGGGTTTGAAATGCTATACGGCGCACCCAAGATATCTTTAGTGACTGGACAAAGTTGGTTAAATTTATCATCCTCAATCCTCCGCTAGCATAGTCTTTTGTTAAAATGTGTCGCTTAATTCTGTCCGGACCATCATTCCAGAGGAATTTATACAAAAGTTTATTGATTTCCTTCGTGCGCTCATCGTTTGGGTTCGGCAAGGAGAGGAAGAGATGTATCAGTTTCGACAAAGCTAAAGATTTAATAACCGTTATTTTTCCCAAAAGGCTTAAGTTGCGCAGTTTCCACTTGTTGAGTTCTTTTTTCAAATCGTCAAGTTTGCTTAGATAATTAATTTTCCAGCTGTCATAGAATTGTGTAATCGAGAAGTTAATACCCAATGCAGTGAAGTCATTCACCCAGTCCAGGCTCATGTCTTGACACAGTTTTATTTCTGATCCCGTGAGCGAACCTATCCAAACTGCCTTAGTCTTCTCTACATTTATTTTCAGCCCCGAGAGATAATAAAAATTCTTGATACAATTTAGCGCTTCAGTCAGAGACGCCTCTGATCCGTCAAGGGTTAGCTGAGTATCATCTGCGTATTGGCTTATTTTATATTCCATTTGCTCAATTTTTATGCCCGAATATTCTGGTTTTCTCTTATCATGTGACCTAACACTTCAGCGCACAGCAGAAATAGATATGGTGAAATGGGATCTCCTTGTCTGCAACCCCGCTCCACTTTGAAAGCACTCGACAAGTGACCGTTTTGTATTATACAGGTTTGAATGTTACTATAAAATGTCTTGATCCATTTTTGAATGTTTTCTCCAAAATTCAGTGTTTTGATTACATTATTTATAAAATTCCATGATATCGAATCGAATGCCTTCTCAAAGGCTATTAGGAGCAGAAGTCCTGGAATTTCCCGTTCCCGTTTCTCAAACATCAAAGCATATATCAGTCTAATATTTTCCCCTATATATCGTCCTGGGATAAACCCCTTTTGATCTTCCTGAATTATTTTATCTAGCACAAGTTTCAATCTGTTAGCTGTGCATGTGGATGCTAATTTATACACCACGTTAAGTAAGGTGATTGGTCTCCAATTTTTTAGAACATTTCTTGGTTTGTTCGGTTTAGGTAGGCAAGTGATGACACCTTGTCGTTGAATAAACGAAAATTCGCCTTTCCGAAAGCTAGCGTTTACCGATCTGAGTACGAATTGCCCTACATGTCTCCAAAATACTTTGAAAAATTCCACTGGGAAACCATCCAATCCAGGGCTTTCACCATTTTTAGCGTTTTTCAGAGCAGAAGTGATTTCTTCGTAGGTTATGTCCCTCTCTAAGTCACTGGAATCCGCATTAGTTAGTTTAGGTAGATTAAGATTCTCTAGAAAGTTTTCTACATTTACATCTTTGTTGTCTTGTTCCAAGTATAGTGCAGAATAGAATTCCTCTTGTTCATCGAGTATTTGGTTAGTGTTGTATACATCATCACCCGTGTTGGTCGTCAATTCGAAATTTTTAAATGAATTCATTCATTTATTGTATTGACTCTCCATAAAGAAGGAAGATATTATATAACTAGTTCAGTGTCGCTCGACTGTGTTCGACTACATAACTGTAATCTGTATATGCTAATGCACTCTATCGCTGACGATAATTTATATGCTAATGTGTCTTGGTATTTAGAACTGACCGAACACGATATCAATGTCTTTCTTGGCTGGAAGTAAAGGGTGCTCGTCTAACTCTGTTGTTGACTTCGTATTTGTAAGCCTGGAGTTGTTCATTTCATTACAGATATGACCCTGCTTATCTCTAAATATGGCGAGCGGTGGTTGTATTGCGATCCATCGTCAATCTAAAATATCCTTTTATTAATTGTCGCTATTATAATGGGCAAAGTGTGACTCGATTTTTGTGACCTTCGTGAAAACTCAACTTTAGCAAGTCAAGCCCTAACAATCCTAACAAGCCTATTTTCTAGATGTGATCTGAAAATTGTAATCAAATGATATAAGAACCTTGTATACCTTCCTAATATGAGTAAGGGGCTTCAGCCACCAGAAACACCTGGTATTCCAAGCGAGCTCTCCAAGACAAATTTTATTCTAACATGTGTATGAAATCAACGATTTGAATTAGTGTTATAAATCGAGCACACTTTGCCAAATTTTTCGCAAATCTCAATCAACCCATCAAATTGCAAGAAAGCCAGTGATGGCCAAAACTGTTGTTGTTTATGTTGTTGATGTTGTTTGTGTCATATAAGCCCGTGCGAGCTCCAACAATCTCCCGACCCGGACTTTGCTCGTCATACAGATAATCACAAATATCAGACGAAGTATTAGCTGTAATTATTATGTCCATCAATGAGGTCCAAATTTGTGATTTGAAAGAATCAAGTGGTGAAACTTATTAACTTCAAAAGTCTCGAAATACCCAGTGATGCAAGCTCAAGTATAGAGCTGAGTTCATTCTCGAGATATCTGACATAGACTTGTTTCTCCGAATTGTTCTGTTAAAACATAGACCGCACACTACCCGGTAAATCTGAGTCTATATACACTACCTCTTCCACGTAGAAAATAATGTCTTAAAATGATATGTAATACGGATGTGGTTTATGCTGTGAGATTATCTACGGGTGTATTAAACAGACCATCATCTATTCATGTGAATAGTGAGCATACTATTTAAGTTGGAGTTTCAATATGTATCTAAAATACAACGGAGCTTCCGGGGACTAGGCGGCGTCTCGACGCTCGCTTGTTGGGCCGTGACGATTCGCTTATTCTAGCTTTGTCTAAATGAATATTATGGTATCATATTGGTCTCTTAATGTTTCATGACGTAAAAGTCATTGTATTCTATGTGTTGAATATAACTAAAAAGCAAAATGGAATTCCGGAATGAGGAGTGACGTTTTTTAGTATCGATGCCTGCTCATAAATGCGAAACAAACGTTAAAATAGAACCATAAATAAAACGTTTAGAACGCATCTCCGGCGATCTAGGACCCGGTACTTCCGGGGCCTAGGCCGCCCCTGGACCCTCACCTGTTGGACTGTCATAGTCGACACCCGCCTCCCCCATGAATTTTCACTGGATCCGCCCTTGTACATGTCCACCAATTTGCCGATAATACCTTGTTAATTGGCTCAATGATTATTAATCTATAACTCCTCTTTTTGTACCCTATAGTTGAGGTACGAATTCCATGGATATTGAAAATGAAAGTTGAGGATGTGTCTGGTTCACCGGTTGACCCCGAAAGCGACCACACAAAGGTGGGAAGTTTAACCATCCATTATATTGTTCGAACACCAAAAGCAGCAAACACCACTGATCTGACCCATACACTGGTCTCATTTGAAGGACCCTCGGAAGTTTGCACGGATCTCGCCAAAGCCATGGAAGAATTAATAGCCAAGAAAGGTAGGCCGGGCGGGGAGAAAGTTACAAACGATGAAGAAATCTTGTGTGAACTTCAAAAGTATTATAAACAACTGTACACCTCTATAGATAAAAATAAACTTCATCAATTCATCAATAACCCCACCATTCCTAAACTAGAAGAACACGAAAAAGATCTTTTGGAAGGTGAATTAAGCGAAATAGAATGTAGAGATGCCTTGTTCAGTATGAAAGATAATAAATCACCCGGTTGTGATGGTATCCCTTCCGAATTTTATAAATTGTTTTGGGAAGATATTAAAGATCTTTATCTCAGTGCAATGATCGAGGCATACCATTTAGGAGAACTCAGTACTTCGCAAAGAAGGGGGGTCATTACCCTACTTGAAAAGCCTGGAAAAGACAAGCAATACTTGAGTAATTGGCGTCCAATATCTCTATTGAACGTAGATTACAAAATTGCTGCAAAAACTATTGTAAATCGACTGAAAACTGTACTGAATGATATTATCCACCCAACTCAAACTGGGTTTCTAAAGCATCGATACATTGGCGAAAATGTCAGATTCATTTTAGACCTTCTGGAAACTTACGAGGATAATGAGACTGGTTATCTATTGTTTTTAGACTTTGAGAAAGCCTTTGATTCAGTGGAATGGGAATTCATGCACAAGGCAGTTGAAGCATTTAATTTTGGGCCACAAATTTCAAACTGGCTGAAATTATTTTATAGTAACATAGAAAGTTGTGTCATTAATAAGGGAGTGTCTACCGGCTGGTTCCCTATTTCAAAAGGTACCCGCCGGGGCTGTCCATTGTCTCCCTATATTTTTATCATATGCATGGAATTAATTAACATAAATTTCAGGAGTAATGTTGAAATAAAAGGGGTTAATATAAATGGTTTGGAGACAAAAGGCATTTACTTCGCAGATGATACAACACTGACTCTGAAAAATATATTATCTGCTGAAAAATCTCTGAATTTTTACTCTGTACTTGAAAGTATTAGTGGACTGAAACTCAATCTGGAGAAATCTACAATTATGCCAATACAAGATAAGGTTTGTCAAGATATTATCCCCAAATTACAGTTTAAACATGATGGGGTCAAATTTTTGGGTGTTAAAATATTCAGAGATAGGAAAAAATTGGATGAAAACACAACTACTCCCATTGAGAGCATACAAACACGTTTTAAAATATGGTCACAACGGAATTTAACTATGTTAGGGAGAGTATTATTATCTAAAGGAGAGGGACTGTCTCGATTAGTTTACCTAGCTAGCCATATACCTATTAATAAGAAAACAATATCCAAAATTAACAAAGAATTCTTTCGATTCATCTGGAACTATAAATCTGAAAAAGTCAAAAGAGCAATACTTGTGAAACACCCTGTTTCAGGTGTAGTGGTTTAAATGCTATTGACTTCTCAATCATGAATAAGGCCCTTAAACTAATATGGTTGAACAGATACTTCTTATCTGAAGAAAATAGTTTCTGGAAAGGTATTCTTGATGCAGAATTAAGTAGTGTAGGAGGACTAACTTTTTTCCTTCATTGTAATTACAATTTAAATAAAGTGCCACTTCCAGTTTTCTATAAAGAGGTCCTACAGTTCTGGGCAGATATTCAAAATACAGATACAGACATGTATGATGAAATTATTTGGAATAATCGAAAGGTTACTTTAAATAAATCTCCCATATACATTGATGCATGGGTAAAAGCTGGAATAGTATACATCAGAGATGTGATGGATGATAATGGAGAAGTTTTGACACCGCAGGAACTGTGCAGAAAGTATAAAATGCAAGTTAAATATGGATTATATAAAATAGTGTTAACATCAATAAAACGTGCTACAGGTCAGAACTTATTCAATATTTATAGCCAAAGACCATCTGTTAACTTAAACATACCCCCTAACGTAACTGAAGACATGTTTTAGGTAACCCTAAAATAAGCACTAAATTTCTTTATAAACATATTCTAAGCTTTCAAATTTCCCATTATCCCAATCAAGATGACACCACATATAGCCTATTTCCTATTTTCGATTTGCCCATTGAAAATAAGCTCAAGCAACTACAATTTAAAATTGCTCACAATATTGTCCCCACAAGAAAGTATTTGCATAAAATCAAAATTGCTTCCTCTCCAGATTGTCCAGAGTGTCAAAAAGAGGATGATATATCACATTATTTCCTAGACTGTTCCCAATCTGAAAACTTCATAGTTAAATATTTTGATTGGATTAAAACCTTACTAGATGTTACGGTTGATAGGCAATCTTATTTGTATGGTATTGCAGATATTGAGAAGAAAGACTGTCTCAATTACCTCAACATGCAAGCTAAATTCTTCACTTATAAGTGCAAAGTGGGAGAGAATGAGCAGAATTTCACCCATTTTCTGAACGATATCAAATTTACCCTGCGTGTTCTGAAGAGATCTGGTAAACACAAGTTCATGGATACAATAATTGATCAGAGTTTGGCCTATTCTTGAAATGACTCAAATCCATCCCTTTTGCTACCGGTTCAACATGCCACATTGTGAACAAAATTTTAATTCCATGTGATATGTGTAATTTATTTTTTTATTGTTTCTTTGTTTAATAATTGAATACATGCTGCCCTGTTACTCCCAGGTCACGTGGGAAATGTAAGGGAAAAATTGTAAAATCGTGGCCAAATGCATAAATAAAGGTAGGCCTATCGGTAATAACCTCACGACATACAATCGATAGTGCACCTCTAGGGGTACTCGCTCGCTTTTGGAGGTATAAAAGGTTCCACTCCGAGTCATTTGTCTCCATGGCCGTGCTTTGTGATTTCTGGATAAAGTCTCGAAGTATTACTTCATAATAAACTGTATTTCACGGAATACTGGGGATGTTGGTGGTCATATGCACACAAGAATCATACTCGTATAAACCATAGATTCGTCATTTAAGAAACTAAAAAGTGAAAGTTACTGGCTCCTCATAACCTGTACAAGCGTGTTTTAGGTGAAAGTTCGACAAACTTCAACTAAGTAGTGGGGAATTTGTAGCCAATGACACTACCAGACATATCTAAGGTGCATCTGATAAACATTCTATGGTTATTGGGTTATTCCGTGCGATGCAGTAAAGAAAGAAAAATAAATATATGTACGACACAGAAAACGAATTTAGAGCGGAACCTTCCATTTTCACTCTGAGATGACCCTTCTTTACCTCCAAGAGCGATCGAGTATGGAGATGCACCATCGATTGTATGCCGTGAACCTGCTATATATCAATATGTTTTCTTGCACAGTGAGTCGATTAGCGTGTGGTACACAAATCTCTGTGGGCGGAAGTATAGAGATTCGAGAAAGTGTCCAATCGACATAGGAGCGTTGGGTTTAGTCTCACACAATCCCCTCTTGTAGCGTGGTACTAAACCCATAGCTCCCCGAAAATCTGATTAATCAAATTTTCCTACCCCCTGTCACTCTTTTGGCGATTTCTTCCAAATGGCTTGCAGTATGGTCATGAAATTTTAACCAGGTATCAATCTAGACACACGGAAGATATTGAAAGAAGAAAAATAAAATTAATAATTTATATTTATTTTGTACGTAATTCTAGTCAATGAGACTGTCAATAGGGCTTAACCCACTTAGATATAAGAGCCCAAAATGCAGCGTGAAATTGATTTACATATATCAAACAATAGTACTGGACCGCTATTTTCCCAATGTAGTACATCCGGGGGAAAATATTAGACAAATCATTTTCAGTATTAATTTTTCATTTCATATTCCTGTATTTCTCAGGTTAATTTGTCTTTATATTAGTCCAATCACGCCGCTTGTATAGTTGGACATTTGTAGATGAATTTGACGCTGAATTTGGGTTTCTTATACTTAACTGGTTTAAGATCCTAATGACATTGCCATCGACTAAAATTACGTACGAAAGAAATTTAAATACGAAATTCATTTTTTTATTTTTTGTTTTATTATTCTTCTTTCAATATCTTCCTCGTTTCTAGATTGACAAGTGAGTGAATTTTCATGACCATAATCCAAACCATTGGGAAGAAATCGTCAAAAGACTATAACAAGGGGTGGCAAAAATTGATTAATCAGATTTTCGGGTATAAATCCCCGTTAAACAGATTGGACACTTTTTCGATTCTCTATACTTTTCGACTGTTATAGAGCATTTTCACTAGAGCTAGAGTTCACACCAGAAGATAAACTGTATGTTACTTCATGAGAAAAATATCCTCTTAAGCGTGACATTATCAAAGCTCATATGCATACCAAATTTGGACCAGACCCAAATTCTTTCAAATATCTCAGCAGCTACTAGAAACATTTTCATGAAATCAATTTAAAAATTTCCAGAACAAATTTGGCAACAACATATCTTTCCTCATAAGTTTTGATTTTATATTTGAGTTCCCCTTTGTGGACCCGTTTCATTCTTTTGCAGTCCCTAGTCGCCCTCGGAGTCTTCTCGTCATCGTCAATCCGGCAAGCGGGAACAACAAAGGGGAGAAAGTATACAAGACAAAGGTGGCCCCAATCTTCGAACTTTGTGGGATCAAGACGGACGTCATAGGTGTGTTTATTATCGCCCTAACACGACTTTAAGGCCTACGTGATGGCATCCATTTTGGCACTCAAAATATGATAAAATATATATATCCAAGAAATGCTTCACTCATGTCAAATAGAAGGAAGAAAGCAACACATTTTTATGAATATTATCTAACCAAATTATTTAGCATTTAAAGTATAATGGAAAGTATTTGGAAAATATGGGTTTGAAATGAATGTGGGTTTGAATTGAATATTAATTATATTTGAACAGCTCAGTTGTTTTACCATCAAGAGAATTTAAGTAAACAATTTTTGATACTTTGATACTTATCATGTCTTTGGTGTTTGGCTGCTTTGCAAGGTTTTCATTATAGCAGTATCTTGCCATGTTTTATAACTTCATCATGGACTAGAAATGCAAGAATGGACGCCATAGCAAAGGCCTTAACAGCTGTCGTCAGACCTGGAAATGCATGTCTACAAGGAATGTTAGCAACAACAGGCACACATTATCCCCGTCGATTGTCTATATCTTGCATTACAAGTATTATACATTGAAAAACATGTTTACTGAATAACAGCAATAGCATAATGTTCCAGATCTCGTATGGGCTTCCATAAGAAATAGATACTTTGACTATGCATTTTTTTCTCGCTGCAGTTTCCAGAAGACCCAAACATGCTTATGATGTATTGGAGGAGTATGATTTAACAAACACTGATGGGTAAGTAGTCATTTTATAAAGCCATTCGATGAAGAATCACAGGAGTGCATTTTCTCACCCCAAAATATTGGACTGCTGTTTGTGTCCAATCAACTTTAGGAACTGAACTGAACGCCAAGTATTTCGAACATTTCACATGGATTAACTCTGTATGCATGTATATCTTGCCGATGGCCAGTGTTTCTATAAGTACACAAAGCAATAAATGGAGGAACCAGGAGGAAAATCATCCTGTCAACAGCAACAGGTTTATCACCCTTTGGAGCTTGCACCCTTGACTGAGAACCGATCGCCAGGATTAGATACCCAGGGATCCAGAACTGAGAAATAGGTAATTCCAATGTGTAAATGTATGTAGGTCTGATGGTATATGGAGCTAGTATGTTAAAATTACATGTTACTTATGTAACACAAATTATTTGAGAGAGAATGGCTTACCATGAATGGCTTACCATAGCACAGTGAATCAGAACACTTCGAAAATCACTTGGAACATCGCTGTTGGTTGGTGAAAATGCCTTAATTTATCCCTTTGTCGACGCTGCTTTGTTAAAGAATCTGTGACCTTCAAGCAGGAATGCTACATGTATCCATTCAGATGAGATTAATGGTCCGGCTTTCCGGAAGATCGAATTTCTTCATAATTTCATCGTACATGTATGTACAGCAAGAAGATGGTGTTGATTAACACCAATAAATGTTATATGATTAACATTCCGCAAGATGAAGCTTGTGAAGGTATTTCATCCACGTATTTCCATAGATGACACCATCTGGGCATCAGCATATAATTTCGATTCTCGACAATAAAATTAGATCGATTCAACGGATTCTTTCAGATTTGGTATTGGATACATATATCATGCCACGAGCTGAACGGATTCTTGGTATGGGGAAATCCTGCCACTAGATGTCATCTGGACTCGGTTCTCATCCACATATTTTTATAGATGGCCATAGAATGGAAACCCTAATTCTAAACATCACAGAAATGACCTAGTTGGAAAACTTCTATCATGGAACTCTGGAACAGATATTGTCGCTCCGCGATCGAGTTGCCTATCCTGCACCTTTCATACTTCTTGGCGCCCTTCCAGTTGGATGCAGGAGACATCGGCGAATGCTTTCTCTACTTCGCAACATCTGTGCAGACGAGGAAACAGTTCTGTTTGATTTATGTGTCCGTCAGGTTGCCACCAAAGGTTTCGAAAAAAAGAGAGTTTCTGGACTTAGAATGCCTCAAAAGAATAGTAAATCTTTAGAGAAAGTCTGTTGAAATTGAAAGAAGGATTTCATTGGTGTCCAAAAGTATCTAGATCTGCCGCTATGCTTGCAACCTTATTAGATTGGTTTAGGTCTATGGGAGCCATAGTCGGGCGTAGGTCGTTTATTCAGAAGATTGCCAAAAGAAAAGCAGAATTGGGACATATGACTACGGTGCCAAATGTGGAGGAGATATTGAGCTTGAAGCATGCTATGATTTGATGGTGATTGGAACTAATGAAAGTGCGTTTTCTTCATCAATGTATGCCCTGTGTAGCACCTATAAGCTGGCTTGGAGATAATGGGGGGTAGTATTGGGGGTAGTATATCAAAATTAAATTAACCATTCTCTCCGAGGGTGCTTTGCACTGTACTCCGTTTTATATGGAGCAAAGCCAAGGCGGTGAACAGAAACTGCAGAAAATGAAACCACAGAAAACAGGTCTACATCTTCACTCAATCGTTGCGAATTTCCTCACGTCAACTCAAGCTACGTACCTCTCCATAATATCCACGAATAATATAAAGCGAATCTTGATTGCTATTTGCTGAACATTGTATTCACGACTCCATCAAATAGTAATAAGCTCCTAATAAGTAATAAGCCATTTGGCCGATGGTCTTCGGGAATGTTCAGTGGATCGTAGTAGTAAGTAATAAAAAAGTAGTATTCAGGGAAAGATAACTTTTGCTGGGGCGTCACCTGACCGAAAGTGACCTTTGACCCGTGCGCATGCGCGCAATAATGGATAAAAATTGTGCGCTGGGGTAAAAGTTCACTTCCGGTCACGTGACGGCCCAGCAAGAGTTATCTGCCCCTGGAGACTACTTTATCTCCGGGAATGACCGGTAATCTCCATCGGTTAACTACGTTATACACCTGGCTTTTAGGCCCAGCAAGAGTCATCTGCCCGTAAATGTGACCAAAGATGACCTTCAGTTACCTCAATGTTAGATGACATCTCCCGGAATGCACGTCAGCAAACTTGGCCCCATAATGGCAAATGGGGAATCCCCTTTTCTCCACATGTCCTATATCGAGAACCAGGGGCCTAGAGACATGGGGATTTCACCAAATGAGTCGCCTTGACCCAGGCTTCCGCCATAGGGTAAGGGTAAGGGTAAGGGGTGCGGTGAGGGCATAGGGTGCGTAGGCGCAACCCAAAGTAGAACCCGTACGGAGAACCAATGGGGCTAGAGACATGAGAATTTCACCGGATGAGTCGACTGATCCAAGGACACACCTTAGAGAACATGACGGACATTTGAATGAGAACGACATCTGCTGTCAATTCGATCGCAGAATGGATAGGGGTATGGCATAGAAATTTTCATCGCTAGCCATCGCTCGTCTATCAAATTGGTGGCATGGTACAGAGTAAACAGAACTGCTTTATGGAGGATGGGCATAGCTATGAGGAGTAGCTATGATTACAAGCGTCTGGTCCGTCATTCATAATTCAGCCGTCGTCCATTAGAGAATATCCGCGCCCATAATCCAAAGACCTATTCCATATCCCATATAACAGTATTAGCACCAAATCCAAAAGACAGTCATAGTATACATGAACATAGGCTTGCTTCCTGGAAGAGAGAAGCGGTCAACAGTTTTCACCTAGCTATGATATGGTCTGATGTAACGCCGACTTGTCTTTTGAAGGCTGATAGTCGTTGGTGGCGATGGTACGTTAACTGAGGTGGTGTCAGCACTGTTGAAACGGACATTGAAAGATGCGGGTGTTGACGAGGACGACCCGTCTGCAAACCTGATAACACCTACGGTCACATGTAGCCTAATAGCTGCAGGTATTCTTTATATATACTTTTACATATACTCTATGAAGAAGTTTATCACCTTCGTTCCATGCATGTATATGCTTATACAAATCTGCATCTAAGGAGTGTTATATTTACCTATATGAGGTCAAACTTCCTATCAAATTGAGTCTGACTATTTACAGTAATCGTTTAGCATTACCCGATGTCGCGAACGGCGTATTTCTGAAAACGTCGTATGATTTGAAGAAGTCAACAGAAAACTTGAAATAACTTGGTTGTCTATATATTACACCTCTTCCAAGTGTCTTCAAATAGTTTAAGTATTTGTGATAATTCTATTTTCATATAGGTTCGCTCAACTTACATCCCCTCTTTTCTGGGTTTAGTAAAGACCCCACATCCAGTGCTCTCGTCATCGCTGTTGGTGAGCTAACATGAATCCTTGTTTTCTTATATTTATGTTTCAATCCGATTGTTCAGTCTTCTTTTTATTCAAATGAAAGTCTGGAATTCGGGGTGATTTAGTTGTGTACTTTCAATCCACACACATTGCATCAGCGAGATTCCCTTCTGGTTCGGCAAAGGATTTGAAAAAAACGTAAAAATATTATCTCAAAGTGATATTATGTTTGTATTACAGGACAAACTCTGACCCAGGACGTTGTGACCATTCACTGTGGTGATAAGCTAATGGCATACTCTCTACTGATGATTCGTTACGGTCAGTTGGCCAGGGTGTCTAACTTCACGGAGAATCACCGATGGGCGGGACCAGCCAGGAATAAGGGTGAGTCTGAGAGCCTATATCAAGTTCATCTATCTGTAATAGTGATTCGGTCAACCGGAATAGGAGTGACATTTACAGGGTTTTTTTGCGAAATTTCTTTAAGGCCGGTATAAACCGTTATAAACCGTTACAAACCGTTATAAACCGTTACAAACCGTTACAAGTCAGTATGTTGCCTATTTTGCTTTCATTGGACCTCTCTGGTTGCTTTCAGCGAACCAGTTGTAAATATATGCCTTCATATGCAGACGAGGCACATGGACCATGTTATGTCAGCCCGTAGATCATTCAGATTGTATGCATAGCTGCTAGCTTAGTTAAATCTGATTAACCCTGTATTATATCTCTCTATGTATGCCTGTCAGATTAGTCCATGAACAAGGTATGTTCTTTTGTAACACTGTGAGGTACGAAGCAAACTATCATCGATGTAGTACCACTGGAAGAAATAAAAAATATGTAAGACGAACTTCTTAAACGGGTAGTTGTTACTGGATATGTTGTGTCATGTATGGCTTAATTCATCAATAGGTTCGTATTAAAACCTATTTCGATACAGATCAGGTTTAATCTGTCCAATCCAGTAAATTGTCCTCGATAGACTGGCTAATATATGATGGCAACCATTCCAATTTGATATCTAATTAGGCTGGTATGGTTTTCAACCTATTCAATAAATAGGGAGCATCATGATTAAATTCGAATTGCACTTTGGTACATATGCTTTGAAACATTTTATATGTCAGAGAGGAATGTCAGCTAACGATGTCTTGTTGTCTTGAGCTTTGCTAACTTTGTTGGCCAGTTAAGTATTGTCACTGTGACTTCAACCCTCAGTGAGCATGTATTTTGAATTATTTTCCACAGATATTAATGAATTTTTTCACCCATTATACGCAATCAGTTTATCTCTGTGTTATCAAGGTGAGACGTTACAGACTGGTATTCTGAATAACAGCTTTCATTCTACTGGCTAGCACTTCACATTTCTGCCTATTTTAAGGTATCGCATACATATCCCGCTCACAGTTTCGATTTGATGGGTTCTCTTCGTTGCAGTGGATGCTATTGGTTGAGTAGTCGTGCCATTCAATGTTGTCACATGAACTTCCAAAATGAAAAACTATTACATCCCAGAATCCCACGCGGACCTGGGGAGCCACTTAGGTTCAATGCTGTCAGAATACCACACTGTGAGGGCAAATGACTTCTGATCAGATTACGCCGATCTATATGTTCACCATCATTGCACGTTATCGCTCGGAAGTCTGTCAGTAATTATGAAACGCAGCAAAACAAGGGCGTTAGAAAAAGATACCGGCGTACTGACAATGAGTCAAATGATCCCACATGCATATATACTGACTGCATTTTTCTAAAAACAGCACCGATAAGGCTACGGTCACACTGGATGGGATATTGTGTGCGATGTCCAGTGCGATTGGGACGTGCGTTATCGCAAAGAAATGAGTAACAGGCTATAACGCAGGAGTGGTCAAACC
>JAVTVY010042627.1:0-18120 GCA_036873755.1 Hanleya hanleyi
CAGCCCTCATTTGCATATGTGTTTCAAGATCCCCAGCCTGTCACTTTCCCTATGCCCAGCCCTCATTTGCATATGTGTTTCAAGATCCCCAGCCTGTCACTTTCCCCATGCCCAGCCCTCATTTGCATATGTGTTTCAAGATCCCCAGCCTGTCACTTTCCCGATCCCCAGCCGCCCTCATTTACCACGCTTATCAAAATAAATTTTCCTACCCCTTATATCGGGGTTTTTAAAACAATTTTTAAAGTCCCTTATCCCTGGGACTATGTAATATTAAATCCTGTGTATATATATATTATAAGTTATACCAGTGTCTTGCGTTGGTATACAGGCTGATATTTCGTCGAGAAGATAAATATTTTCAAGAGCCCGGGCGAGTGAAAATATTTATCTTCGAGACGAAATATCAGCCTGTATATCAACGCAAGACACTGGTATAACGAATTTATCACATTGAAGAGCTATTTTTCTGGTTGGTTTAACATATATCACCAACTCAAAAGAAAAACAGGCATAACTCAACGTTGAACAACGACAACGTAAGACATCGTGAGTCGGACAGGCAGCTTTGATCTCTTTTCGATCTGTTCCGCGATGAACAATAAACTGGATGAAATACTTAGCTGACATTCTGACGTTCCTGTTTATGTGGCATATAAAGCTTTGGATGATAATTTATTTCTTATCTTCATCCGCAAATACACAATTTGCCTCGCACAACTTGTTCCAGTAGCGGAACTCGCCCATACAAACTCGCGCAGACAAATTCGCCTGAAACAGGCTTTGCCTGCAGGTGTTGCACGCGAGTCCTTGACTGCGTTGGTATATGGCCACGCGCGTTCTTCACAGCATTGGTATACGAGAATTCTGAATTGGTATACCAACGGTGGATAACGAATACGGTCTAATGCACTATGGTAATTAACCAATCAAAACCCTACAATTTACTCTGAAATGTGATAAATAAATATATTCGTTCTCACAAGAACGGTTGATAGTGGACAGGCATTGTTTTTTTTATGTAGTTTGCTAATAAAAATTAAAAGGAAATGTAGGCCATCTGTGCTTTCATGTGCTAAGTTAAAATGTATAGCATTGTAATGTAACTGAGTAAACCCATCAGATGTGTGTACTTTATATTCTGGCTTGACAAACGATGTTATGGTCAGCCCATTCTACTCTAGGACTCTAATTAATATGTAAATTTGTTAAATGCCGCTTGCCGGTGTTTGCTTCGCAGGCGTCATCAAAACCTTTTTTTTGTGATTTTTTCCTTTGTATATCAGATTTCCTGCAAATCATTTATTGTGTCAATTGCTAAGGTGTGTATTTAACACCACGCCGCTCTGACTATTCACTTGCATACAACTACCTAAACAAAGTACAAACAATTAACCTATGTTTTTGTTTTCTAACCGGGAGCCCTCCGTTCAAATGCCACGGAGGTTTCGAGTTATTGTAATGTTCTTATTGTATCTGTATATAGGTGTTTTTTTCTTCTGCGTCTTTGTTTTGTATATATGTCTATCTTTGAGAAATGGGTGTATTTTATTACCTTATCTTGCATTTTGAAACTGGATTTATTCATTAATTTAAACCTAAAAATCCCCAATGGATGACTGTGAATGTAATGAAGATTTTCCATTCCCTGGCCCAACATGGCTCCCACCGTTCTCCAATGAAAACATTCTCCCGGTAGAATTTGAATTAAACTCCGTCACTCATTCCGAAATAGACCTTTCATTTCTAAGCAACAAATGTTTCAATCCAATCGAATTAAATGATTTAGATCATTGTAAAACGCATACAGATGACAATGAATATGAAATTTCTCACTGGCAGAATATTAACTCCCATCAGTCCAACTATTTTACGGAAACATCTTTTGCAGAAGAGCCAGAAGTAAACAACGCAAATAACAGTGGGTCTTTATCGTGTTTACACCTAAATGCTAGGAGTCTAAGAAAATTTTTCTGAAATTACTGGATTCATTCAGAATCTGAATCACCAATTTTCTATCCTGGGATTTTCTGAAAGCTGGCTGGATCCTGTGTTTGAACGTCTATTCGATATACCTGGATATAAACCTTTCCCTTCCTCACGAACTAAAAGAAAGGGTGGCGGTCTCATTCTATATGTTAAGGATACCATTCAATCTTGCAAAGTTCGCGACGACCTGTCATCCTGTGATGACAATGGCGAATTTGAATCACTGTTTCTCGAAATTGATTTTGATAATACCAAATACATTATTGGTATAATTTATCGACCGCCTGGCAAGAGCTTGAACATTTTCAACCACCATTTAGCTGACATCATGAAAACATCTGACATTGAAAAGCAGTATACACACGTACCTCAATGAAATGCCCGCTCCAAACCTAGACCAAAGACACGTACTTGGTCTGTAGGCTGATTTCATTGGTTCTCTATTTTTTACTATAGTGCTCTTGCCTTCTAAACTTGATGGGTTACATTTTGACCCCATCCTACACCACTGATTTCAGTTTGACTGAATCTCCACATTGGGCATTGATGCATTAGGAATAAAACACACAAGACAGGGTTTTTTGGTGAGATCTCATTTTTTTTTTATTCATTGAACAACAACAACGTGAGAACAACCACGTGAAAACTCAAGCCCACAACAAGGGGCTTGTCATTAACTGAAGCCCAGAACAAGGGGCTTGTCATTAACTGAAGCCCAGAACAAGGGGCTTGTCATTAACTGTATGTACATTGAAATAATTCAAGCCCAGAACGGGGCTTGTACATTGAAATGATGGGTGGCCCAGTCATAGACGAGTACATCGCGGTCCTCGGCCTGGGGGTACTCGTCAAACATCTGTACGATAGTAGATAAGGGTCTTCCCCGGCATCGATGGTACAGGTAAAACAAGCAATATTGTCCGCACACGCCACTGGTCAGGCTTTGCAACGTTTGATTGTTCCAACACCACGTCTCTGTGCCTTGATCCATGAAGTCTGTTAAATCGGGATGGAGGGGTGGCAGGCCGTACGGGTCAAAGTATTCGCCCTGCTCTTCTGTCAAGTACACCGCCACCCAGTGTTCACCGGGCCGATCCATCGGGTCCGTGTTGAGAACGTAAGCAGCCGGATACATACGGTCTAATGGAAACACATCTCGGGCGAACACCCCTTGAAAGACCCTACATGTCTCTGGGTCATTCTCCAGCACGGTGGTTATCTGGTCTGTATCCATGTTAGGTGGAGAAGTCACACAGGACGTTGCGCGCCTTGTCCACTTGAATGATGTTGTCAAACTCGGAGTAGCAGATCACATTGACGGTGGTCGCCAGGGCTCGTGCAAAGTGGATTTCCAACCGTAAGTTGCCTTGCTTGGCCAGGGCCAGCTGATGGTCGTTCTCTAAGGTGGGGGGTCAGATCGAAACAGAACAACGTGTATCCGTTCACGTAGTCCTCCCGACTGATCATATTCCCTTCGTCCTGGTTGATTTGACCGGTGGCTGTAAACAGGCTCTGATAGGCCCGAATGAAATTCCTCCGCCCAAAGTTCGGGGTTAAGGCCGTGGCTGGCACCTGTTGTCCATCCACATGCAGGGCCACAAAATTGATGCCGAAATGTTTAATGTCAAACGGATTCTCTTGGTAGGCTCCACTGAAACTGGTATTTTCCACACAGGCCAGGATCAATCGCTTGGGTAGTTCCCCCAGGAACAGGTTTTCTTTGATGGCGCCCATATTTCCAGCAGGCACAGAGAACACTTTGGTTTGTACACGTCGGATAGGGTACTGGGCTGGTTTTGTTTCCAAGGCTTCATGTGTCCCAATTGAACGGCTGGATTCGGTTTCACTTTTGGACATACAGGACTGCGTCTTGGATGACAATCTTATAGTCAGCTGCATGCCCCTCTACGTCAGTGGCCATCAAGGCGAAGGTCGGAGGCGCCCGTATCAGTCGGATTTTGATGGGGATCTTGTTCAAGAGGTACCGGTCTTGCATGAACATGTCTGCATGCAGTCGACCCATCGTATCCACCGAGGCACTGTTCGCAGTGAAAGCCTTCCGTTTGTTATATCCCCCATTGTCCGCCGTGTCCATGTGCTCGGCCGTGTCCCTGTAGAATAAAGCGGTTGTCAGCTGAGATTTTTTAGCCTCTCGGCCACACGACAACAGTGTCTCGATGTAGGCTCGATAGGGGTACGTGTTGGTGGAGTCACTGATGAGTTTGTCGCTGAGAAAAATATCCACCTGCTGAAACATCGAGTGCAGCCACAGATTCGTCGGGCCCACCGTTGCTTGGTCAGCGAGTCTGGTGCCAGCTCCATTGACCACCTTGGCTTTCACATACAAGTAGGTATGGGCTAAATCCACATAGGCCGTATCCGCATTACTGATGGTGAACTCGATGGGCCCGGTTTCGTTGATGCTGGAGAGCGGGAGATACTCCACCCATAATCCTTGTTCGACACTGGTTTGTGTGGGCGGCACGGTCCACAAATCAAAGTCACTGTTGGTGGAGGGGCAGGACTCGGCGTGGATTAAGGACATGTTTTAAGAAAAGATATCCCGGGTCTTCTTGGATGTGCGTCGTCGCTGGGTCGGTCGTCGACTGGTGCGTGATCTCGGTGGGGCAGCTCTTTTATTCCCTACGGTGCGTTGTGCTTTGGCCACCAAGACGCCTCCCGCTTCTTTGGCCCGTCGTTTCAAGGCTTGTCGGGGTGCCGTACCCCCCCAAGACATCACCGGCCACTTGCAGCCCACTGCGTACCGCTTGTTTGCCGATTGCTTTCACCCCACGCGTCACCAAGGGCAGGAACGTTTTCACAATGCTGCCGAGTATGTTCCCCAGTCCATGTCCTCGTTGCATGCGTGCACCGCTAAAGACCGGAAAGCCACCCTCGGCCTGTTGGGCATAATAGTCGGCATAGCTGCGTGCATCGCACTCGTAAGGTACTTTCATTATGCAAAGTGGGGAGCACGTGCTTGTCGAAAATGAAGTGTCAGCACCACCTTTCCTCGTTCGAATGCCACCGCTCGTCCCGTGTCATCTCTTATATCCACCGTGATCGTGTTGATGTCGGTATGTCGTACGGGCAGGTACATGATATGGTTGAAACTGTGGGTGACTTGATCGCCATACGTCTCTTTAATGGGGACCACCCGTAACAGAGGTGTGTTGATATCGCCCACGATGTGGTTGTCCACCACGTCCGAGTAGACGTAGAGTCCGTACATACCCGACTTCATATCCATCGGCATCTCGCCATGGTGTTGGTTGGGACCAGCGAACGTCTGTAGATCGAAGCCCAGCATTTGCTGCAGTGTAGGACTGAGTTTCACATTCACGGTATCGGTGACGGTAAGCTGTGCCTTGTCGTTGTGTACGTTGACATCGAAGAACACGTTTCTCTTGAAGCGCAAGGCTATCAGGCGTGTTGCACTATACGTCACCCCCCGTAGCGCCTTATCATGCATCAGTCTTGACAGCCCACCCATGAACTCTTTGGGGGTATCGTATTGGCCTTCGGGCAGGGTGAGTCGGGTGTTTTTACCTTCGTAGGTGACCTCGTACCACACTTCATTGGCTCGCACGTTGTACCACGAGTAAGGGTATTGGATATCCACGAGGGCACATTCCCACCGGCCAAAGTTGTGCGAGGCAAATTGTGTATTTGCGGATGAAGATAAGAAATAAATTATCATCCAAAGCTTTATATGCCACATAAACAGGAACGTCAGAATGTCAGCTAAGTATTTCATCCAGTTTATTGTTCATCGCGGAACAGATCGAAAAGAGATCGAAGCTGCCTGTCCGACTCACGATGTCTTACGTTGTCGTTGTTCAACGTTGAGTTTATGCCTGTTTTTCTTTTGAGTTGATGATATATGTTAAACCAACCAGAAAAATAGCTCTTCAATGTGATGAGCTCGAAGATAAATATTTTCACTCGCCCTTCGGGCTCGTGAAAATATTTATCTTCTCGACGAAATATCAGCCTGTATACCAACGCAAGACACTGGTATAACTTATAATATATATATACACAGGATTTAATATTACATAGTCCCAGGGATAAGGGACTTTAAAAATTGTTTTAAAAACCCCGGTATAAGGGGTAGGAAAATTTATTTTGATAAGCGTGGTAAATGAGGGCGGCTGGGGATCGGGAAAGTGACAGGCTGGGGATATTGAAACACATATGCAAATGAGGGCTGGGCATCGGGAAAGTGACAGGCTGGGGATCTTGAAACACATATGCAAATGAGGGCTGGGCATCGGGAAAGTGACAGGCTGGGGATCTTGAAACACATATGCAAATGAGGGCTGGGCTCAGGAGTGCATAGCTGGGGATGTTTGAAAGGGCATATGCAATGAGGGCTGGGGCTCGAAGTAGGAACAGTGCTGCGACCACCATGTACAGGCTGAAGCCACCATCTTGAAACACACACACACAGCCGAGTATAAATAACGTGTATGTTCACACATTTTATTAACAACTACACATCATGAGTTTAAGACGACGAGCCTTATTTACCCATCAACCTAGAGATCCAAGGAATAGGGGTACAGAAGAAGAACATAGCGAGATAATTACCCGGGAAGAAGATGGCAGAATGGCTATTGTCTCCAGTTTTCAACGCGTTCTTGAAGATGTAACGAGGTTAACAAGTACAGAAGAAGAACTCGGGGAAAGTGAACAAGACAACAACAACAGAATGGAGGAGGACATACAACAAGAAGATAACCAGGACGACACCCGTGATAGAGAACTAGCCAGTGTATGGTTAACTACTAGACCGCCATCAACCACCACTTCGACTGCAGACACTGAAACAAGAGCACGATGCCGACACACAGATGAAATATCACGCCTCAACGAACAAATTATCGACATGAGGGGAGCGATGTTGGGAATGGAAACCACAATGGCGGGCTTGGAAGAGGAAATTACCAGACAAAAGAAACTACGACATCATGAAGAAAAAATCAAACAATGTAGCATCTGCTCGAATGAAGAAAGCTTATACGCGGTTCTACCCTGTGGACATCTGTGTATGTGCAAGGATTGCTGGATCCAACTCACATGTGAAGGAGCCCAATGCCGATGCGTTGACGCCGGAGAGGTACATTTCAAGATAAGATGTCCCATTTGTCGAAAACATGTAGGAAGCGTGAGGCGAATATTCCGCGCTTAAAGTGTGTCGTATCACACTATCAAAGGCCCTTTTCAGGGCCAATCCATCTTTCCGAAAGAGAAACTTCTTTCATTAGCACACCAACTTAACATTAGCTCCAATCATGCTTTTTTTCCCCAAAAAAAAAAAAATAAAAAAATTTTCAAAAAATTTTCAAAAAAAAATTTCGTACACAAAGTCAAAAAACCTCGAGTGAGGTATCATATTGAAGCTGACGTGAAATGCTTCACATTGATACCTCACTCGACCCGATTGGACTACTAGGGGCTGCCCTAACGCCAAACATCAATATCAACATCAATCAACATCAATCTTCAAAATACCTTTAGAGGTGCCCCTAGTGGACCAATCGGGTCGAGTCCGGTATCATTGTGAAGCATTTCACGTCAGCTTCAATTGGATACCTCACTCGATCCACTACCGCCAAAATAAAAAAAAAAAAAAAAAAAAAAATCAAACTTCGTACACGAGATGTTGATATCGATGTGCAAAATAACCTTTTTGGCGTTAGAGGCGTCCCTAGTGGTCCAATCGGGTCGAGTGAGGTATTAAAGTGAAGGTAACGTGAAGGAGCATCTGATAGACTGGGTGTGGGCTTGAATTAGGGTAATTCTGCGCATGCGCAAAGATAATATGAAAAATATCAATGTTCAAAAATAACCTGTTTGAGGTTAGAGGCGTCCCTAATGGTGCAATCGGGTCGAATGAGGTATCAAATTGAAGGTAACGTGAAGGCGCATCTGATAGACTGGGTGTGGGTTGAACTATCAGCATTCTTCGCATGCGTAATCTTCAAACACCTTTTTTTGGAGTTAGAGGCGCCCCTAGTGGCCCAATGGGGTCGAGTGAGGTATCAATCTGAAACATTTCACGTCAGCTTCAATTTGACACCTCACTCGACCCACTACCTGCAAAATAAAAATAATCCTCGCACACCAGGTTTTGCTATCGAACTGCAAAATAACCTTTTTGGTGTTAGGGGCGCCCCTAGTGGTCCGATGGAGCCGAGTGAGGTATCAATGTGAAGGTGAGATGAAGGACCATCTGATGGACTGGTGTGGGTTGAACTATCACCATTCTGCGCATGCGCAAGAATGGAAATAGACGTTTTTGGAGCTATTTGACTATTAAAAAAGGAAAAAAAGTTCCGAAAATTGTATAAGTCTCATCCCATGTCAAACAAGTGCAATTGACCGCCATCTTGAATCCGACCACCCCTAACCTAGAAAAAACAAGCCGCCATCTTGAAAATATGCAAATGAGGACGAGCGAAACAAGTGCAATTGACCTTGACCTACAAAAAACAGGCCGCCATCTTGAATCCGACCACCGCTAACCTAGAAAAAACAGGCCGCCATCTTGAAAATAGGCAAATGAGGCGCGAAACAAGTGCAAGTGACCTTGACCTACAAAAACAGGCCGCCATCTTGAATCCGACCACCCCTAACCTAGAAAAAACAGGCCGCCATCTTGAAAATAGGCAAATGAAGGGGCAAACAAGTCCAAACAAGTTTTCTTGACCTACAAAAAAACAGGCCGCCATCTTGAATCCGACCACCCCTAACCTAGAAAAAACAGGCCACCATCTTGAAAATAGGCAAATGAGGCGCGAAACAAGTGCAAGTGACCTTGACCTACAAAAACAGGCCGCCATCTTGAATCCGACCACCCCTAACCTAGAAAAAACAGGCCGCCATCTTGAAAATATGCAAATGAAGGGGCAAACAAGTCCAAACAAGTTTTCTTGACCTACAAAAAAACAGGCCGCCATCTTGAATCCGACCACCCCTAACCTAGAAAAAACAGGCCGCCATCTTGAAAATAGGCAAATGAGAACGAGCGAAACAAGTGCAAGTGTACTTGACCTACAAAAACAGGCCGCCATCTTGAATCCGACCACCCCTAACCTAGAAAAAACAAGCCGCCATCTTGAAAATATGCAAATGAAGGGTCAAACAAGTGCAAGTGACCTTGACCTACAAAAACAGGCCGCCATCTTGAATCCGACCACCCTAACCTAGAAAAAAACAAGCCGCCATCTTGAAAATATGCAAATGAGGACGAGCGAAACAAGTGCAATTGACCTTGACCTACAAAAAAAACAGGCCGCCATCTTGAATCCGACCACCCCTAACCTAGAAAAAAACAGGCCGCCATCTTGAAAATAGGCAAATGAGGCGCGAAACAAGTGCAAGTGACCTTGACCTACAAAAACAGGCCGCCATCTTGAATCCGACCACCCCTAACCTAGAAAAAACAGGCCGCCATCTTGAAAATAGGCAAATGAAGGGGCAAACAAGTCCAAACAAGTTTTCTTGACCTACAAAAAAAAAACAGGCCGCCATCTTGAATCCGACCACCCCTAACCTAGAAAAAACAGGCCGCCATCTTGAAAATAGGCAAATGAGGCGCGAAACAAGTGCAAGTGTACTTGACCTACAAAAACAGGCCGCCATCTTGAATCCGACCACCCCTAACCTAGAAAAAACAAGCCGCCATCTTGAAAATATGCAAATGAAGGGTCAAACAAGTGCAATCGGCCGCCATCTTGAAACCGACCACCCCTAACCTAGAAAAAACAAGCCGCCATCTTGAATAGTCCCAATGCACCCAATGACCTCATTAACATAAAACTTTCCCGCCAAAACTCACGCATGCGCACACACATAGCCACACCCACATCTCAAAATACGCGCTTCTGATTGGCTGTCGCTGTGACGTCACAGAGGTCATATGCAAATTTTTGAGGTCAATTGGCCCTTCTGTGCGGTCTCCCTACTACTAAGGAGCCTTTCGTTTTCGTATCCTGTTTTCAGATTATACAAACCTTTCTCAGTCTTGAACGAGTCGGTGGGCTGTTCCTCGGTCAATGTTGTAGCCTTTCGCTGTGCAGGTGTATCGTTGGATCCTGCAATATTGTATGAGTAAAAACCGTCAGCGGAACCGCTATGCCGATAGCCCATTAGCCTTGCGAAAGTTAAGTTTACCTTTGACGAAGTGTGATCTGTATAGCAATTGAAATGCTAAATATAAAACTAGAGCCTATAGGCTGCGGGATGTAATCTATGGCTGGGTCAACTTGTCATTTTATTAAAACATTGTTTATAAGTAGATTCGATTATTAATCAATTCTTTTTGGGATGATACTTTCTTGGTAAAGCACAGAAACTAGTGCTGGATGGGTCGATCCCGTGGGGGTTCGAACCTGCGCTCTCAGACTTTGGCACCAAATTGCCAGCAGTAAATGCAAGCGCGCTAAACCATTCGGCCACCTCAGCTCTTGTTTTTGCATCGGCGTTTAGGCCTATATTGCACGGCAATAGCGTGAAGAACTGGTGTATTTAGTCTCGGGGCCCCAGTAGAATTTAGTTATATCAAGATTTTCAATCTTTTCCACGGGTTAGAACAGCAGCATGTTAGTCCTTGGTTCTTCAACTTGAGCCAGTGAGCGCGGCACGGGGCTTGTTACATTCTACTCGAAAGTAGGTCACTCAGTCACGGGACCGTGGAGTTGTGTATCAATGAAGGGTGGTCAGTGAAGATTTTGTGACAAAAGGCATTTTTGTCGCCGCTGATTGATGCGAACAAAAAATTTTCGTATGGCATAGCTAATTTCTAAACTACCCCTGTTATGTCAGCAGGGGTCTAATATAGAGACATACATGTAACAGCCATAAGTTTTAAGGCTGATGAAATTTAATACTCCACAGTCTCGCCATATTAGGTAAACTGGGTCATATCCAGCGCGAGATTCTGGGTCAGTGGACAGTAAACACTGACGAGAAAGCACGTGGCCCAGGCTAATCAAACTTGCCGAAAGGTGCAAATAATGGCGCAAATAAAGGAAAAGGCATGTGTAAACGCACACTTCTCGAGGACCCCGAAGACGGCCATAACCTGGATGACATGTCACATGAGAAATTTACTTCATGGTCGCCGCTGGCACTCAAAAATTACCTCGAAATTCGAGGGAAGTCTGCGGACGGCTCGCTTGAGGAGTTGGTGGCAAGGCAAGTATAAAGATAACTAGATGTATCTGTTATCCCAACTGAGATACCCCCATCCTGCAAGACAAGTCTCCCGTTCCGAGTAATATTTCAATATAGTATAAATAAAATCCAAGGATAGGAAGGGCCATGAATCACACGATAAATGTATTAAAATAGAAGGAAAATTTTAGGAGTATTAGTCCGGACAAAACTGTATCTACAGGGTGGACAAGCCGATTCCGTACCCCTCTCCCAGCTTTATTGTAAGGGGGAGGGGGGGGGGGAGGGGTAATACTGATGGAATATTATAATGTAAAATACTGCTTGCTGATCAGGTTATCAGCACTCATTACATGAATATTTGAAGAAATTTGGTAATTTTGACCAAATATTTCAGGTCATAAATAAGAGATGCACATCTTCAAACCATATTAAACATGTGTATAAAGTTTCAGAAACATCCAGTAATAACTGTGACTAGTTAATCACACAAGAACATGGTCTGTATATTGGAATATATGCAGAAAATCGACAAATTCCAAGTCTGGGTAATTTTGACAAAAATTTATATTTCATGTCACAAATAGGAGATGCAAATCTTCAAACATGTCTACAAAGTTTCAGAAGCTTCTGATAAAAATAGTAGGAGTACTTGATAACACTAGAAACTTGTCTCTACATGGGAATAGATCCTGAAAATGGCAAAGTCCTATAAAGTTCAAAACGTCATAAATATGTCAAAAATAATAATTTCGCCTTGTAAATAAGACATGCGCATCTTCAAACCATAGGTAACACATATGTAAAGTTTCATTAAAATAGAATCAAAATCTTAGGAGGAGTAGTCCGGACAAAATTGTGTGATCCTGAAAATGGCAAAGACCTATAATGTTCAAAACGTCATAAATATGTCAAAAATAAAAATTTCGCCTTGTAAATAGGACATGCACATCTTCAAACCATAGGTAACACATGCATGTATGTAAAGTTTCATTAAAATAGAAGCAAAATCTTAGAAATAGTCCAGAAAAATTGTGTCTACAGACAGACGGACGGACAAGCCGATTCCTGTATAATCCCCCGCCCCCCCTAACTTCGTTGCGGGGGTATAATAAATACTATGCTATCAGATTATATACAGCCCTCACAATACAGATTTTTACCTCGGCAAAAAAAAAATGTCGTGGAAAAAACGATTTTTTGCAGCAAAAATGGTTTTCTGCGGCATTTTTTTTTTCTTTTATGTTTTCCATCCCTCAGCTCAGCTGTACACGTGGAAGCAAAAAATAATATAAACAGCCTTCTGACCCTCTGGCAGGGTGTCTCACACTGCGAGCAATTCCAGACAAGAGCCTCCTCCTTGTTTACTCACTAATGATGAATTGCCATATCATTTATAAACCGACGGAACCTATCCTTAATTAGGCCCCATAAAAATTGCCTTGTTCCCATTCACCGCCCGCCCTGATTTTTCCGCCCACCCCGATTTATTTTTTATTTCTTTTTCACCTGCCTTGTTGGTGTTTCTTTTGGTATGAACATGAGGCTTAACTGACTCTGGTTTGCACCAGCGACTGTTGTGGCGCGCTATGAATGTTTGTTGCGAATACTTGACTGTTTTATGTGTGGAGATAGAAGATGTTTATCTAGTCATCCTTTTCAAGACTGTAATAATGATTCTGCAACTTTTTACCTCCGTCGATCAGACGGAGGTCTAGGAATGCAACGTAAAATCTCCCGCCAAATAATTGTCATATGGGGAACCCACGATTCATGTGATTTTCAATAGGGTTTACTGTGGTTCCCGACGAAATTTTGACTTCCTGTTTGGACACAATTGAAGTAATGGTGTTCCCCATTGCAATGCATTTCAATGAGCCTTGCTTCTGTAGTCGGGTTTCAATTCCACGAGTTACGGCAGTCCAGCAGAAATTGAACATGGCGGCTCCCCAGCTTGTACAGATGGACGATGCGATTTTTTGCCGTTTTTCTGGTAAGTTTTTTGTCGCTATTTTATGTCATTACAACACAATGATTCCTAGTATACCACCCGTCATTTCTATGTATCGGAAAGTATTTGTCGGCTGATGACTTATGCCGAAGCCAACCAAATAGTCCAAGTTGTTGCATATCAAATGCACGGACTGATATCGGCAAGGCATTGGTGTAAGACCTCCTATTGAAAAGGTAATATCCTGGACAAAAGACAGACAATACAACTTGCCGCAGATCCTTTGTCAATTATATTTCGTGAGTCTTACACCAAATCGTTGCCCTGATAATCCACCGGCCTGGTTGTTTAAAAAGAACTATTCTAAATTTTGCTGATCAATTCGATTCCCTTTGGGGCTGGAGGGGGGTCTTTATTTCGCCTTTTGACATGAATTTCTTGTGCATTTATAAAATATTTACCAGCATTATTGTAACGAAGGATCAAATCATAGTTTATTGTTTGTCAAACCACATGTGTCTCTGTCGATCCCAATTCCAGGCCTTATGGTGCCTCCTAATTTCCTATATTTTTGATTTTCCTCAATGAAAACCTCCTATATTTCCTATATTTTGACTTTTTCTCATGAAAACTTTCATCAATGCTCTGTAATGAGTCAAACTGACATGAGGAAATACATTTCAGAATTCTTTTTTTCTTTATGCTGAATCAAACAACCAAACCGGTCACCTGAAAGACCACCACTAGGACCACATTCAGTGAAAGTCATTCGATTAAACACCAGAAAACTACCAAGTTCAGAACACACAATGCAGTACAGACCTGACTTACATTCCTTTATTTCCTATACTTTCCTATATTTTCCTATATTTTATTATGAAAATTTCTATATTTTCCCTATATTTTTGGAAATTTCCTCCTATATTTCCACTGCGAGCCACTTGCAGGCCTGCAATTCCCATTTCAAAGATTCATCTCCTAGCAGCATACATGTCAATTAACATTTCAATACACTGAATTAAAAATTATTCTTGAATCTATTCTCAAATTACCTCGAGTAGGGATACCATTCAGGTCCCAATACTATTGAGTGCACGCATGCTGCGAGAACTGGTATAATGGATTACACCTTGTGTATGATGAAAAAATGGAATATATATAATGAAGGCCATAAACATTTTGAGTTTTGATATTAAATGTATACAACTGATTCCAACATGCAGGTCATGGATTCAGCACTTCTGACAAAAAACGCAACAGGACTGTTACACAATGGATGTACTGAATGAACTTGGAAGTACCAATACAGACTATCGATTGGTTTAGCTGTGTCAGAAAGGTGTGGTATGACAGAGGTGGTGAAAATCAGAGCCAGTGATTGGCCGCATAGAAATGTGCAAACCACACCCTCCCCCTTCGCCAGTGGATATTACCTGATTCCTCATGAAATAAACATGATATTTCATTGAAATATGCAGGAAAAACAAAACGAAAAACAAAAGCTAAGGGCAAAAATCACCCATGCCACAAAATGTTCGAAGATAGAAGTGAATATGAATATCTAAAGAAAAACTGGGAAAAAGACTCCGCCCCCCTCGGTTATACAGTGAATACTCTATTCCAAGAACACGAAATACCCATCGCACTCATCTGCGACACGGACAAAATCACTAGGCCACCCTGGGAACTAGAGTCGCCCCAAGTGGACACAAGTATACACGACTACCTCACCAAAAAGAACAACCCAGATTTTATAAAAGCAACCGCCCTCGAATACATCAACCTAAAATGGAAAAATTATTTAAAAATCTATACAGACGGATCAAAAAACACAAATAATAACACAGGATCAGCCTTTGTTATACCTGAGCTCAACATACAAAATGGCTTCAAACTCCCAGACAATTTGTCTGTATACACCAGTGAACTGATTGCTATAATTAAGGCTCTCGAATGGATCCTCGAGCAGAAACCAACCCATGCGGTTATACTCAGTGATTCTCTTAGTGGACTCACATCTATTGGAAATTCTATATCTGACAGTAGACCCGATCTCGTACACAAAATAGAATGTATCTGTACACAAATACACAACGAGGGTATAGACGCCATTTTATCGTGGGTGCCCGCACATGTCAACATCAGAGGTAACGAAGCAGCCGATAAATCTGCCAAAGACAGTCTTGCTAAAACTACACACGATGTGCCAATAGGATTAGGATGTAAAGAGCTCAACAGTATCATTAGACGCAAAATAGATACCAAGTGGCAAAAGGAATGGAACGAAGAAGAACATGGACGATGGTTACATAAGATTCTTGATAGAGATAAAAGACCAGTCCAGGGATTCCAGTTAGACAACAAACGTGATGACCGCATCATCACCAGATTAAGACTAGGCAAAACGGGACTTCAATCACATCTGTCCATGCTTCTGAAAAACATCTCACCACTCTGTACCGCATGCAACAATGTAGAAGAAACAATAGAACATGTCCTACTCGAATGCCCAATCCATAACCCACAACGCGATGCACTTAGAAACGAATTAAAAAAATTCAACACTCCCTTAACATTACCAGCGATATTGAACCCTAAGCCCCCCATTAGAAATCAGGTATTCAAGTCCTTAATAAATTTTATCAAAAGTGCTGGTTACTATTCCAGTATATAATTATGTATGTATTTTTTGTTACACCTAGTACTATGACACGATTTGATAGAGGCCAAATCATTATTCTGACTTAAACAAATGATATGGTTGCTACGGAGTTACCTTGATACTGAGGGCCGTGTGCACCATAGCCATACAAAACATTATGGCCATAATAAACTATCTATACATAACATCCGGCCAAAATTGGACACATTTAGAAATAAAATAGGCATGGCAACAACGGAGTTACCTTGATACTGAGGGCCGTCTGTTCCACTGTCCTACAAAACAACGATGGCCAAATCTAATTGAATTCATGACAACAATAGCACGGCCAAATCGCATATAGCGAGCAGTATTCGGCATAAATATAGGAAATGGTGATGGCGGAGTTACCTTGATACTGAGGGCCGTCTATCTCATTGTCCTTCAAACACTTTACGGCCATCAATCGATAATGTATACGGAAATAATACCGAAAATAAACACAACGAGAACAAGGGAACGGAAACCAATGATCAGTTCTATAAAAAATGCCATTTCTCACCACTGCTTAATGCTGCAGAGAGTATATATATATATATATATATATATATATATATAGATAAATAACAGTTGAATACCTGCCCAGGATAATATATAGAAAAGAAAATAAAATAAAATGACACTGACAGCTGGAATTCGTCGTTACCGGTTTCACCACATCATCGGTGGCTCATCAGACGTTTAATTATGATATATACCAGGCATTCTATATACATACATATATATATATATATATATATGTATGTGTCTGTTCTCTAACTCATCTCTAATACAAATAGGGATGAAAAGTACAAAACGAAATAACTCATGCAATTCTGCCCAGAACACAATACCGCCTGTTTATATTTATATCTGACAAAGAAACCAAAAGCTACAGAATATCTTATTATATCTTTCAGGAAAACCATGATGAAAGTAATTATCGCAGGAAGCAGTTACATTCATAGACTGGAGAGCAGTATCATTCAAAATTCCATACCGGACGCTCGGCTCGATTTTCGCACTGGCCAGGACATTCGGTTTATTGGCATTGGGGGAGCCAGAGTCCGGACTTTAAGAAAATCCGAAATACTGGAAAATCTCCTTTTGGAGACAAAGCCCGACCTGCTTATCCTTCATATTGGGTGAAATGATGCGGATTCCTTCAGAAGCGCATCTGCCATTTATTATGATATCATGGATTACGTGGATGTACTCAAAACAAAATTCCAAATTCCGAGGATCTTCGTCAGTCAACTCGTCTTTCATCGGGTAACTCGGCACATTTCGGTCAATTCATATAATACCAAAATTCAAAACATCAACAACCTATTAAAAACCAATAATATGGCCACTTTTTGGAGACACAGAGGCCTGATCCGACCTCAAAATGAAATTTTACTAAAAGATGGAGTACATCTCAACCATTTAGGCCAGATACTGTTCTACCGGTCTATGAAGCGGGCCCTTGGAGTAGCAGTAACTCAACATCAACAAAACCAGAAATGATCGCCATCTACATTCCCGACCACCGACTGCCGACCACCTACCACCGACCAAAGACCACCAACCAACAGGACCAATACCCTCCAAACTCCGAACGAACCGCCCTGACCTAACCATTTCAGTGGAATCCCAAAACGACCACAACCAATCAACGGAAACAAGTACAGCTTCTACATTCAAACCAAATCGAACGATGCCTACCACAACCACGAACAATCGAAACCATACTCACTGAAGACAACACAGATCAGACGTAATACACCCGAGATGCAACCGATGAAACGACTGCCCAATGCAAACATTTTCCTTTGACTCTCACGCAATATAGGACGTAGACCTGCCGTCCTGTGCCCCAATACACACTCCAAGCAATTGTTACAGGCACAGATTTCTGGAAGAACCCACCCTGTTCCCATGGGCGCCATTAGGAAAGCCGATTCGAAAAATCCTCAAGACGCTCACGGTTCTCCCAGTTTTTTTCTGGACGGCTTTGTGCGTACAAAGGGGTACCAAGACAAAGCAATCATACACGCGATTACATTGAACTCTTATTCACCAGTATAACAACCAAAAAAAAAAACAGCAAAAGACTTACGAACTTGTACATATAGCGATTCTTATTTATTTCTATTAATATCTCCTACTAATCTCTCACTGTTATTTATTATTTATCTATTTATTTATTAATTTATTTGTTTATATAATTAGCGCTGAAAAAGATATTCGATAAACCAAGTAATGTACCGCGAAATTCAAATAAAACATTGAGTTGATGGGCCGCGAAATCCGAATGGGAAGCGGCCCTTAAACT
>JAVTVY010042628.1:0-18818 GCA_036873755.1 Hanleya hanleyi
TGGTGAGTGATGGCACGCCTCTCCATCGAGTGCACTCTGTGGAGGACCGCTTCTGTGAACTCGTTCAGGATCTGGCGTCGTCCCTCGTTGTCGTCGCCATCTGCAAACATGGACCGGACCACCGCTCGGTAACCCGTGAATGAATTCACCACGGTGGCATACTGTAAAATGCGAGTCGCGTGGGGCTGGATCTCCGCCATGGCTCTGTAGAAATGAAGGTGTGGGATCCAGAGGGACGTGTTTTATAGACCAGATGTAGCTCTACGGGTGTAGTCCGTGATACGTACTATTCTGATGGGTTAGTCCAAAAAAGGGAGCAACAACAACAACAACAGCACAGATTACAGATCAATCCTCTTATTATGCGTGAACAACATAGAAATGCATGTACTGACCTGTCTGTGGGAGGTTTCCCACAATGGCGTTCACCTTCGCGTCTTTTCGTGTACGTCCGTGTCTTTTCGTTAAAGTCCGTGTATCTTCGGTAAAGTCCGTAGGCATTGGGCAAGGAAGCTTTTTCCCGAGACCGAATCACCGCCAGACATGACTGCATCGCCGCGGATGAATACATTCTTGCACTCACTCACACCACAGGTCGAGTGAGGTATCAAAGTGAAGCTTAGGTGAAGGAGCATCTAATGGACTGGGTGTGGGGTTGACATATCGATAAAAAATGGATATGACCTTGAACTGATCACGTGACCTCCCCGTGAGGGAAAAAACCCCAGAACCAAGTCAGTACATGCATCCCATAGTCCCAGGTCACGCCCGATTCACGCAGACCGGAAGTGACGTCATACACCTGCGCACAACCGTGATGGAAAAAACCAGAACCAAGTCAGTACATGCATTCCATACAGGCAGAATGCAGCCAGGCAGACAGGAAGGCAGGCAGGCAGGCAGGGAGGCAGGCAGGCAGGTCAGGTCAGGTAAGTCAGATTGCAATGAATACACCCCTTTCCCTAAAAATCGACTCCTCTTATACGTTTTTCTGCCGCCATCTTGTCCAACCACCCACAGCCGCCATCTTGTCCCACCACCCACAGCCGCCATCTTGTCCCACCACCCACAGCCGCCATCTTGTCCCACCACCCAAGCCGCCATCTTGTCCCACCACCCACAGCGCCATCTTGTCCCACCACCCACAGCCGCTATCTTGTCCCACCACCCACAGCCGCCATCTTGTCCCACCACCCACAGCCGCCATCTTGTCCCACCACCCACAGCCGCCATCTTGTCCCACCACCCACAGCCGCCATCTTGTCCCACCAGCCAATCACAAACACGCTTACACATGCCATCTTGGTCCCAACCCCCACCAGCCAATCACAAACACGCTTACACACAACCAATTGTGACGTCATAGTTACATCCGGGGGAAAATCCACCGAATTTCCCTTTTATACACTACTAACCCTTGTGGTTTAATGGAAAGATCCAGTTTAGATATATTAAACACTGGGACGACAAGGGTATTCGATACTTGAGGGATATATTAGATACAAATGTATCATTTTACAGTTTTGATCAACTCCGAGAAAAGTATAGAATTCGTGGCACTTTCTTAGACTTACGTGGCTTAGTAGCATCATTACCCCTTAGTTGGAAATTGGAGTTGATGAGAACGGTAAAATTACATGTTGAAAAATTTGGACCAATTTTCCCAGGAATAATATCTAATCTCCTTGTCCCACCAAAGGAATGTAAAAAGTTATACAATACTTTCAGAAAACCAGTAGAAGAAAATAAAAAACATGTGTGGGAAGAAAGGTGGAATTATATGTTTATGGAACATATTGATCGAGACATGTGGAAAAAAAATATACATTCTCCCCATTAAAACAACAATAGAAACAAAACTCAGAACTTTTCAATTCAAACTTGTACACCGAATTTTGGCAACGAAATTTTTTCTTATTTAAAATTAAACTGGTTGATAATGACAAATGTAATTTTTGTTCTACAGAAACTGAAAGTATTGTACACTTGTTAGTGGAATGTTCGTATTGTACTAAATTCCGGAGAGCAGTCTCTGATTGGTTAATATCCTTTGATTATCAATTTGTGCTATCTACAAAGAATATTATATTTGGCGTATTAGATGCGCCTATTATCATTAATCAATTCATTCTGTCCGCTAAACATTATATCTATAGATGCAGTTTTACAAATCAAGTGCCAGATATTACTGCTGTGTTTTCAATATTCCGCCAAACCTGTCGAATAGAAAAACAAATTGCATTAAATAATAAATCTTTGTATCAATTTTGTAAAAAGTGGGATAAGTTTCTATTCCTAGAAAATGCCCGAAATGCTGCATGTAACTGAGTTTGACAAGAAGTAGTCGGTTTTGTTTCACTGTTCTGTATTTTTCTTCCATATGTATGTGCGTATTGTCATGTAAGTTTTTTTTTTGCTTTGCTTTTATACTATGTAAAAGTGACTTATACATTATATTTGGGAATAAATAAACTATTAAAAAAAACTGAAAACATGAAACTATTTTGAAGTGAAACATTTATTCCTGAGAGTTTCAAATCTGAATTTAGTAAAATGGTACCTTCGGGTGCATTTTGACAGAATACTTTTACCTAAAAGATTCGGTAGAGTGGTATGCTGCCAGGAATTTTTATGAAAATCTAGACGTGAAATTGCGCGTTCTGGCGCATTTTGAGAGGATATTTCCCGTGCACTCAATGTGTGGTAGGCTGATGTGAAAGCATGAAAAAATATTTTTGAAGTGGAAATAACCGAGATTTTTTTAAATTTACATTTAGTAAAATGGTGCGTTTGGGTGCATATTGACGGATTTTTTTTTCCAAGAACTATGTAGGCCTAGAGTGGTGCATAAATGTATAAAAAATACTTTAATCGAAACTAACTTTCTTGCATCGAATCTGGGATTCAGTATACAGACATGGGCCTGCCCCTACCGGAAATTTGTCAATTTTTTTTTATGGTCTTATGGGGTTGTCCCTTCTGAAAAAGTTGTTAATTTCCCGATGCAAAGCGACGCGTTCTGGTGCATTCTGATAGCATATTTGACATTTGTATCAAACTGTCTTACACACTTATGTGTTAGTTGTGAACCTTTGCTCGGGTGGAACTCCGTCGGTCCAGCGGGAGACCCCTCCCCCCGCCCCCCCCACCATCCTTCGGGCCCGAGCAATACAATGCAAGAAAATGTCCATACACATGTTCCGACCCTTCAACAGCCATAGTAGTTTTATTATAACATCACTGTATGTCCTCTTGTTCCTCAGAGCAGGTCTTTCGGATATTTTTGGGAGTACCGGGTATATATTTTGCATATCCGGTGCCAAGCCTAATAATAGATATATAATCTCCAATATAATATTCTCGCTTGTTAGGTGTTTCGCACATGGAGTCAGGGCCGAATTATAGTTCATAGAGATATTAGGTATTGAAACATACAAATTTCAGTTCGAGATTTATGAATCTGTTTCGACACATTTCATGTGTACGCTGTTTCATTAATGTCTTCCACAGATTCCACGGTCGATAAGGTCCATGTCCTGTACAGTATTATTACTGTTTTATCATCAAAGGTGTTCGGACCGATATTTCTCTGCTGAAGTTTTGTAGATATTGAACAATACCAATCTCAATTCGAGATTTATATGCTTTGACACATTTCATGTGTAAATAGGGCTGTTTCTTTTAATGTCTTCCGCAGTTTCCAATGTCCATGAGATCCAAGTCATGTACAGTATTAGTACTGTTTTTATCAAAGTTGTCAGGACAGAATTCTCCCCTATGGAGATCTTCGGTTGGTACTGAAATATACCAACCTCAATTCGAAATTTTTTATCTCCTTCACACATTTCTTGTGTGTTCTCAGACAGCACTATTTCTAATACTGAAGCCCAGTCGCCATTACTTTTGTCCCTCTTCTGTACTGTTGTTAACTGGAGCTAGGAATTTGTATAGGAACGGCTAAAAACTATTCTTAAGTTAACCGGAATTAGGAGTTTGTATAGGCACGACTTATAAAAAGTACTCTTACTACTTTAATATCAGGTGTTACATACAGCCTGGATCTCAGCAGCATTATTCTGATGTATGTCGCGGCTCATACCAGAATCGTTATACGAAAGCCATAAGAATAAAATCCTGTCAGCATCTCGCCAGTTGTGGGTATAAATCCGTATTCAAGGTTGAAACACGCCAGGAACCGCGCCAGGCGCGTGGGTGTGTTCATGGATAATTCTTCTCACAGAAACAGCGCTGTTAAACAATTTTGTCCGGACACCTTTGATAAATCAGTAATAATAATGAACAGAACTTGGACATTACGGTCCTTGAAAACTGCAGAAGACATTGAAAGAAACAGCGCTGTTAACAAAAGAAGTGTGTCAAAGCAGATAAATCTCGAATTGAGATTGATATTTTTCAATACTTATACAGAACTCGAGAAGCGAGAATTCTGTCCTAACACCTTTCATAAAAAAAACGATAATGATACTGTACAAAACATGCAACTTATCAACCTTCAAAACTGCAGAAGACATTCAAAGAAACAGCGCTGTTTACATATGAAAAGTGTCAAATCAGATAAATCGCGAATTGGGATTGGTATTTTTCAATATCTACAGAACTCGAGAAGCGAGAATTCTGTTCAGACACCTTTGATAAATACATGTATAGTAATAATTCTGTACAGAATTCGGACCGTACGGATCTTGGAAACCACGGAAGGTATCAGAAAAAAACAGTGCTATTAAACAGCGTACATGTGAAATTGATCACGGTTTCGATATCTACAGCAGAAATATCTCCAGAAGCGATAATTCTGCCCTGACACCATTAGCAAACAGTAATAACGCTGTATAGCAGCACATTTGTTCGAAGCTCAGAACATGCGAGATCATAATATTGGAGATAATATATCATAAATATTAATTGTATTTATGTTTAGGCTTGGCCCCTGATGAAAGATATGTCTGGGATATACAGAAGATATACTCCCAAAAATATCCGAAACAATGGTCTGAGGAACAGAAGTCGGATATTTGGCAATGTTAGCTAAAGGCTTGGTAGACTTTGAAAATGTATAATTTTGACTGATACACATGTAGTTTCTGTTCTCATATTCTATTCTCTCTGGTAGTGAGAAACTTTTAAATAGCCTATACTTTCCAGGCAATGATACACAATACCTGTAGTAATAACTTGACACAATTATATGAATTTCGTTACAATGAATAACTTAGTAAAGTAATAATAACTGTGTATCTAGAAAATATTTCATTGGGAATATGGAGATGACCCCTGAGTGACGTCATGATTCAAGATCGCATAACGTTACTGATATCTAAAATAAATTAAGTTATTAACACCGAAGAAACCCCACCCCCTTTCTTTTTTCGTGACGATAGGACTCGATATTGGTTGGTTTGAATGGATTTTTCAGCTTACGGCAATATATTTCAAGATCACATCCGGTCTAACCAAACAGTACCCAAAATAAGCTTTTAAATGACATTGGATGTGGCCGTGTGTACGGGCGGTGGGGGGCATCTTGCTCTTAAAATAAGGCGTTTTTTGCAAATCGCCGCTCGTCTATAAGACTGTCTCATGTAGTCAAACAAATATGACATCAAGGAATATATATGTAATCATCCTCGATCATATGCCAAGGCTGTAACCAGGGATCTTCATGCGCGAGCCATATTCACTCTCTGCACTGTAGGTATCAAGTACTTTATTTGAAGTGCCTGTTAGAGAATTCAGAAATAAAAAAGTTATCATGTTGTGTACGTGTATTATCAGCCTCTCATGAATTAAAAGACACTCCATAGCTTGTAATTTTTAACAATTATGTGTTATGAGGATGTATACATGGTTCATAGTGTAAAGAAACAGCCAGTTTAATCCCCTGGAACCAGCGAAACTGTCATGGTGGCCAGACCCAACTGCAATTCCAAACTGGATTTTTCACCCATCAGAAAAAGTAACGAGGGCTTTAGATTACCCCGTTGAAACAGTAAACGTTGTACCCAAATTAAGACTAGAAAGCAAAAAAAAAAATTCTTGCATTGATTAGTTATGTTATGTCAATTAAGCTTCGTATTTGAGTAAAAGTGAACCTATTTTGTCCGAATTCGGGGGGGGGGGGGGTTCACTAATTTGGGTGCGTTTTCCCGACGCCTTGAATAAAGGTTGCGCCCAAATTAGGGTAAGGCCAAAATTAAAATATCCTTTGTTTGAGGTAACCCGACCGGGCAAAAATGGTAGTGACCCAAATTATTATTTTTTTTCAAATGATTTCCCAGTTGGTCAAAAACAAGAGAAACTGTTTATTGCCGATAGATGTCACTGTGACCCCAAAATCAGGAAATAACTGAGTCATATTTTTATACGCCCATCGAAGAGAAGGCCATGCGATGGTGAGTTCTGTCCATCTATCCGTCTATCCATTCATTAACATTTGTTGTCTGTTCGATATCTCCAGTTCCAAGGTATGGATTGGTACCAAACTTTGGATATACATTACCCGCGGGGCAAAGAGGAACCCTATTCATTTTTTAGGTCAATAAGTCAAAGGTCAAGGTCGTAGTCCCCCCAATCTGAATCCAGTGCTGACTATACTGTTAGTTAGGACTATTCAGAGTTGTCTCCCTTACGTGTAGATGCCATTTATCCCCTGGAGTTGTCTCCCCTGTTCGATACATGTATAAAACTGCTAATTACTGTTAAACTGTTGTGAAATAAAAAAAACATGCATTTACTAATTTAACTGGGAGAGGGGCCTTTTATAAATTTTATATCTGTTTATTAACTCAAGAACAAGGGTTTACTTCATCACTTTCTTCACATTTTTCTTCGTTCGTGGAAAAATTTTCCCAACTGAAAGGAATCTATTTGGAGAAAATTTAATATTTTCTTGTGTTTGCCTAGTGTGGGACGTGTGAGCTCTGGTCTCTTGTTTCAAGGTCACCTAGTTAACAAGAGTTAAGCCTCTTTTACGCAAAATCGTAGACCTTTCTCTGGTTTGCTACCTACCAATTTGGACCAAGGCCATTAAACAACCTTGAAATTTGTACCAGTGTAATTCCAGATATACAGGCATATATCGAAGCCCCTTAGGCTCTTGATTAATTTTGGCGCCTGGTGTAAAGCCCTGGTAATCCAGGTCTATGAGGACCTCTATGAGGAATAATTTTTAGTTATCTATTTTGAATATGTTTGAGGATGTTATGTTGTTTGTTACTTGTTTGCTTTGAAAAGAATGTAATGTCATTAAACAAATCACGATGCCAATTCACACTTGGAAGTGTGTATCTTTGGATAAGACTAGCTAGATAGTACTGGCACTCATCAAACTAACTACACGACTAGACTCTAAACTCTTCCACGTCATTACACAGGTAAGATCGTAGATTAAATACAAAGGCACAACGCGGGGGCTCATGGGTGAGAGAGAGACACTCATGGTTTTAACGTGATCATGGGTGTGATTATACTTATGTACGTTTCATAGGATTAGTTATCTGGCCGTACCTTGGCAGAATATGGGTTTGGCATAGATAATAGATAGGTCATAATTTTTAGGAGTGGCGACTCAAATTCATGACCTCATGTTTTCTCAGAATATTCCTTTTTGAGCAAAATAAAAGCCAGGTGAACACTCCCATATTTCATCCCCTTTGAACTCGGATGTAACTAAAACTGGAGAGACGCCCACGTTTCATTCCCGCGAGGACAACCAAGAAATCAGTCTACAGTATATCTCCCTTATAAGCTTGACTTGCCTGTGAACACGGCGAAGCATGCGCCCGTCCGTTGCTGTTATTTTCAACGGACCGTTTGAGTAATAGCGGTTATGTACGCACGTGCGTGCAGGGCAGGTACCAGTACGGAGGGCACGAATTTGGATGGAAAATGAGGATCGGTATTCAAATTTCAGCACCAGCTCATCTCCCACGATGCACAGCTGGATTTTTGTCTTGAATCCTGCGAACATGAAGGTTGCCAATCTTATTGCGCAATAACGTCAAATGTTATAAGAAGGAAGGCGGGGTAGCCAATGCATTATATCGAGTCTAATGTAAGGTGCAGAACTCTAGTTCATTTGCTTCTGGTAATATTTCGATAAGAAGACAATACTTGACTGTTTAGGTTTTACCCAAAACCATGTTGAGGTTCAGATGTATGCTGATCACAGGCATGACAAATAGCAATCGTTTCCATGATTCCCCCCTTGCTGCGGGGAAATATTCAGTCTACATATGCTCTGGGTTATCAGCCACGACATCAAGGGACAATACTCGTAAGATGGACAATCGACCGATTTATTGTTATCCGAATGATTTCTTCTTCTTCTTCTTCCGTTATAGGGACGGGACACGTCTTGCAAACCCCGTTATACACAAAGAAACATAGATATGGGTATTGACTTGACTAGCGATCATTGTTTTAACTGATTCATATGCTTACCTGATTTCATTGTGAGTAATGTGTTTGCAAGTTTCTTCTTTCTTCCGCATCTTTTTCTTTTCACTTTTCTTTTCCATCGGTTAACTTTTGAATGCTTTTGTCAATTAACTTCAAATTTGTGGTACATATTGATCCTGCCTAGAGGTAGACAACTATGTTTTTCAGCTCTGTCCGAAACTGGATAATTGTGTTGTTTTTTTGTTGTTGTTTTTTTTTCAACAATTTCTATTATATGCAAATTTTCCATCTGGACCTATGATAAAGTGGCTGTCTGTGTTTGGGTACAAATTTCCATATCTTCATTTGCATAGATAGCACATCAGTGATTGGTTCACAATCATGACTCAGAAAGGTCACTGTTGTGGGTCAAAATAGTGACTGGCCTTTGGCTCAATATATGACCTCTGAAGCCATTTGCATTGAAAGTACATTCAGTTCCTGGTTTACAACCATGCCATTTGTCTACACTATGGTTATATAAGGCCCTGGGGCATGTGTATACATTTCTCCCACAAATGAATTAAACAGAGACAGTGGCCTTGCAGATTTTAAAGCCACCGACATAGATACGATAATTCAAGAACAGCTCGGTGCCAAATCCAGGAGGTACAGGTAACAAGACCATGTTATTTTTTTGTGCTGATCCAAATTATTCAAATACTTTAAATCACAATTCTGTAATTATTCAATCTGTTCAGACCACAGCGTTTTTAACTAGTGATAAATAAATGGGGTACATTTGGATCAAATTATCCTAATCCAAGAATATGATAATTTTGTGAACTTCCGATCAAGCATAATAGTTAAAATCTCATTTCCGGAAAAAAAACTGAAAAGATTTTTATCGAGCCTGTAGCTTTAGCCGTGGAAAGTTCGATATAGGGATTTAAATGGTATCTGTGGAGGTCCGTCCGTGTTCCTGTTCCTTTCCTCGTCCACGTCGCTGTCCCTATCCGAAAAAGTTGTTAAAGTTTTGGACGTTTTGTTCCTGTCCAAAGCTTCTCTGCCTCACGCTATGTCTCCTAAACTAAACCCCGCCCGACGTCCCCCGCCAATTCTCATATATTCCATGAGATTACATGATGCTACACTCACTCAATCTATGCACTATCCTCGGAAAGGGTGTGTGGGGGGGAGGCAGTCCCCGCCCCTGGGCCACCAAATGTAAAAATTTGTCCTATCCACAGCTTTCAGCCTTATGTGATACCAACCTACCTAAGGTTTGAGATGCAGTGTACATTGTTTATACACACACACATGCCGAATCACCTACAACATATTCCTCTATAGTAATTACTAATAGGTTTTTTATTTCATTATTTTATTTCATATATAGGTACAATATGAAATAACGGGCGGGGGTTCCCGCAGTATACCGATCACCATTTAGTTTTGAATTTCGTGTGGCCTTAGGAAGGACACCATTTCCTTCAGTTTTGCTATCAAATCATTCTATTCCACATCATATGATTTACCCAAAACTTTTGCACGAACCATATTTTATTTCAGAAATATCATATGAAAGAACTGGCGGGAGTACCGAACCCCTGTTAGATTTGAATTTCATGTCGCGTTAAATGAAGGACACAATTACCTTCAATGTTGGTATCAAATAATTGCTTTTAGATGAACCATATTTGTGTCCACACAGTTAACTTACTATATTAATTAAAACTGAGTCCTAAAATTTGGATGCACACTGTGCATATGATCAATTTTGTGAATTGAATTGGATTTCTGATCTTGTGGTTCCTCAGACTGACAGATGACGGTATGCAGTTGTCAGTGTGGTTGTTTCATGTGCGAGGAGCTTCCCATGGCTTTCATGTCAGCACTCCTACCACTACCCTCGCGAGCATGTCTCACCCATGGGGCGCCGAGACACTGAGCTTCGCCTGAACCCAGGCCCTAGTTCAGGAGCTTACATTACCCTCGGTAGCATGCCGTATCCCCGGGAACAAAGCCCCCCCCCCCCAACGTCTCCAAAACTAACCCTCGCCTGACCCTCATATATTGCGTTCAAGCTTATATATTCTATTTTTCTAGGCAAAAAGTTGAAACTTGTGTGCAGTCTGCAATGCCGGTATAATTCTGCCACCCCTCAATGAATTGCAACCCCAAAAGGGTTCGATTTATCAGGCAGAACGCCACGTTTTCGAATTTGGTAAGTGGATCCCTTGCCTCAAGATCCTGCTTAGGACTGTTTTCCGTGCCAATCCGCCTCTAGGTGGCATATCTTCATTTGCATAGATAGCACCACAGGGCTAAGTAGCACTGTTTTGTCAGAGATTTTTTTGAAAATTTAAAATTATTTTTTTTTTAATTTTAAAATTTCAGTTTTCTTAAATTTTTTTTTTTTTTTTTTTTTAACATCTTCGAAACACTGAATTATTATATAGCTTATTATAATACTCATACATGGTCGTATTTTAAAGCGCGAGCCCGTGTTTGCCAAGCATGGAAAATTACACTATATAGTATATACCCTATACATAGGCCAGGTTAATAACATGGCCTCGAAAATGACGCTGAGAGGAAAAACCAGATCGGTCTAGCGATCGAACCAGCGCACGAAATGTGCCAAAGTTGTATGCCATTGAACAAGGACATCCTATAGCTTATGTCGACGTGTCGTTGTGTTGTTTTGGGTAAACACTCAAATCAATTAATTGGCAAGCAGTGAACTGTATTCTGAGTTAATTCATACTGAGAAGTCTGTTATCTGATACAGGTATATAGGAGAACTGAAATTTACTCAGGTGTTGATTCCGCGGGAATTGTAACTGATCATGATAACAGGTGAGCTATGATTCAGCTCAGTTAATATAAGTTGAAAAGGGCTTGAACAAAGTTTCCTCTCTTAATAAATTTTGTTCAGGTGTTAAGTACGGCGGGAATTGTGACTGGGCAATATACCAGGTGAGCTGTAACTCAGCTCGACTGGTACAAGCTAGAAATGCCTTTAAAAGAAGGCCCTGGCACTATAAGCAATCATATTTTGAGAAAGTAACCATTCGGACAGTTGAGTAAGAATTTCTACGATATAATTTTATTTTATTAGGTTGGATTCTTGAACATTGAAGCTAATTTGAAGCTTGTTTTGACATTTTGTGGTTTGGATGATTTGATTCCCTGGAGCAGTGATTCCGGAATATAGTTGATGCCTGGTTGTGCCTTTTTGAACTTAATTTAACCTACTGTGATCGGACATATCTGGTGTTTTGCCCCATCAAGTTGTGGTTTACTTGATAGCAGTGGTTTCCGTTCGAAACTGTGGACTGTCTATTGACATGGATGTTTTAAATGTGCCAGTTAATGGCAACTCGCCCTCAGCGCCAACGGAAAAATCTGAATTACCGAACATTACATTTATTCGGTTTACCATCCGCTATGGCAGAAAGAGCTGTCAAAGAGAGCAATGAGCATGGCGGCGCACGCCCAAAGGACACATTCCAAGAAGATCCAGTACTGGTACAGGGGAACATGCTTGGTACAACGCAAGGGAATCGTAGCACTCCAGCGTATGAATATGTATACTGGTACCTTAGCAAAATCCAAAGGCAAAGAGGACCAACTTTGGTTTTGCTCCCTATATTAAAGGAACAAGTGTCACGAGTCCGCACCCCACTCAGCAACTATTAGGGGTCAAGTACGTCAAGTTCTGGGCATTCTGAGAGTGCATCGGTATGTCCACATCATGAACGGGGGGACAGTAAATGGCTAGCTGCCGTCTCGGACCTCGACCCATTGAGTGATATTTTTGTACCTGCCTACCTAAAATCCTCCTTTGCAGCACAATGCCCTTCCCATAGAGCAAAGCCTGAAAGTCCTGTCAACGGTGACAATTTTGGTACCGACACCGGAATAGACGGGGCATCTAGGGTATGTAGGAGGCGTCATTACCTCAACTCACAAATGATATTTCATCTTGTCGTGCATCGGGTCATACAGACATTGTGAGGTCCTCATTGCCTAACATGAAATCCTTTTGTCACAAAAATAGAGATATATTGATTGATGACATCCACTTAGACACACACAAGTTCCCCAAATCTAATAATAGCTGGATAATGGCGGCTATTACTGCACATAATGAGGTTGAAAACTCTGGCATGTACAATTATCTTAGATGTAGAATCCCAGTCATGTCCAAACTCAATATTCCATTTTGGAGAGAGGAATTAGAGGCATATAGTGATAAGAAAATTTGTGAATTATTGGAATTTGGTTTCCCTATTGGTCATGAGGGAGAGGTGTCGAGAGATTGTCCTAAGACTACTATTAACCACAATGGTGCGACGAACTTCCCTCAAGCCATTAACAAATACCTGAATACAGAGTTAGGTCACAAGGCCATTTTGGGCCCTTTGAAAGACAACCCTTTTAACACCAAAATAATGATCTCCCCCTTAAACAGTGTTCCAAAGGGGGAACATGACCGTAGGGTAATTTTGGACCTGAGCTTCCCCAGGGGCCATTCTGTCAATGACGGAATCTCCAAGGAGTTTTATTTAGATGAACGGATAGACTTACACTATCCTAGCATTGACAACTTTGTGGAAATAATCAAAAAGAAGGGTCGGGGGTCGCTTATGTTCAAAAGGGATCTCAACCGGGCCTACAGACAAATCTCCATTGATCTGGGTGACGTTCACCTTCTGGGTTTCACATGGGAAGATCATTTATATTTCGATAGGGTTTTAGCTATGGGCTCCAGATCATCGGCTCAAATATGTCAGCGAGTCACATCCGCAGTTGGACACATGTTTCAACGTCAAGGTTACGGACTTGTCAACTATATTGACGATCAAGCCAGTGCAGAATCACCGTGTGTCGCAGGAAAGGCTTTTGACAAACTGGGCAAGATAGTTGAATTATGTGGCCTGGTGGAGGTTGTCGATAAAGCGTGGTCTCCAGCGACGGAGATGCCATTCCTAGGGATATTGTTCAATAGTGTTGCATTGACTCTGTCAATTGACAGTAAGAGGGTCAAGGACATCTTGAAATTGGTCAACTCCTGGCTGAATCGCCAAAAAGCTACGTTAAAGCAATTAAGATCATTATTGGGCAAGTTACACTTTGTTTCTACTTGTGTGCGACCAGGTAGGGTGTTCGTCTCCAGACTTCTTCAATGGCTGAAAACCTTTCTAAATGAATTAACATTGGTTTCCATACCAGCTTACGTCAGGAAAGACCTAATCTGGTGGCAAATGTTTTTGCCAGTCTTCAATGGAGTTTCCATGATGGCTTGGGAAAAATGGTCTGAGCCTGACCAAATCTTTGCAACTGATGCATGTTTAACTGGATGTGGTGGAGTGTGTGGAGCTGAATATTTTCATGGGGAATTCCCAGGATTCATCCAAAAGCTCAAGCTGGGGATAAATGAGCTCGAAATGTTAACGATAATTGTCAGTCTAAAACTCTGGGGAGGGAGTTTTCGTGGGAAACGCATCGTCATAAATTGCGACAATCAAGTGTCAGTGATTGTATTGAACTCCGGTCGAAGTAAGAATGAATTTTTGCAGGCATGTTTACGCGAAATTTGTTGGCTGGCTTCCCAGGGAGAGTTTGAGATCAGGGCAACACATATAGCTGGGGTGGATAATAGACTCCCAGAATGATTGTCAAGATGGGCAATGAGTGATTTCTTCAAACCCCGCTTTCGGGAGTTAACAGTAGGTGGAAGTTGGAGCGATGTCTCCTTGCAATCGAGTCTTTTCTCTTTCTCTCACAGTTGGTAATCCCTTTTCAGACTCTGAACTCCAAGGTTTGAGAAGAGAATCTAAAGTGACCCGAAAACATGCTTATGCCGAGGGAACAACCAAGAACATGAAGATTCAATGGAAAGCATATTTTTTATTTTGCAGTTATGTTGGAATTAACTCCTTGCCTACTACAACTCAGATCCTCTGTTCATATGCTCAGTTCTTAAGCTTATCATTTAAGAGTACGGCAAGTATCAGAAACTATATCAGTGGTGTTAAAAAATTGCACTTGGTATTAGATATTGTGTTTCCAGAAGATAATTTCCTCCTAAATTTACAGCTCAAAGGTCTAGCAAGGTTGCACCCACATTGCCCAAAACAAGCTCTTCCGATGACACCACAAATATTAAGGGAATTCATACCTCTCTTAAAACCTCACGACCCACTGCAATCTTCTCTCTGGTCTCTGTTCTTATTGGCATTCTTTTTAATGTGCAGAAAATCTCATTTGATTCCTAACAGCGAAGCCTCTTTTGATCCGACCAAGCAATTAACAAGGGGTAACATTGTATCAGGTGAAGGGGGCTTACTGATCATCATCAAATGGTCAAAAACGATACAATATGGGGAAAGAGAATTGCGATTTCCGGTGCTAGCCATATCAAACTCGGTGTTGTGTCCACTGAAAGCTTATAAAAACATGCTGGAAAAGGTATCTACCACTGGTGAGAATATGCGAGCCTTCTCTCGTATAGTTAGGAAAGGCATTACACGTCCTATTACATACCCCGTGGTGCAAAAGTTTCTGAAAATCTTAATTGCGAAAACTGGGCGTGGTCCTGCTCGCTACTCGACTCATAGTTTTCGACGTAGGGGTGGATCGTGGGCATTTCAATCACAGGTGCCGGGCGAGTTGATTAAACTAGCCGGAGATTGGCAAAACGATGCCTACCTCAAATATTTAGATTTCTCATTGGAAGATAGAACACGTGTCTCATGGCAGATGAGGAGCCTTATTCAGACTGAGGAGCTAGACTAATAACAATTTCTTCTTATGTTACTGCACACCACCGGAAAGTGGCCATCATATCTGACTCAATTGCTAAATATGTGGATGAGATTTCGTGTACACAAGTACTGGCATTCCCAGGATGCACTGTTGCTCGCTTGCTTTACAAATTACAGTCCAGGCGAATAGCCTTAGATGGCTTAAGTCATGTGATCATTCACATGGGTACTAATGACTTAGAGCGTAGCGGCATACCTCAGATATTAAGAACATTTTCTGAATTGTTTGACTGCATTCGGAGTCACTGGCCAGTCACCCTAGTGGTGTCTAGTATTCTCCCACGACCAATAGATTTCCTGTGGCGAGGCTTGGAGCTAATTAAGCTCAACGGAGAGTTAAATTTGTTATGTCCAGCAAGGCATCTTCAGTTCTTAAGGTCTTATAGGCCATTTCTTCATCAGGGGAAGCCTATCTGCACTATTTTCGCCTAAAGATGGCCTGCACCTAAACCGCAAGGGGACTAAATGCTTAAGAGCTTTTTTCATCGGGGTAATTCGTCATCTGTGGTAGGTTGGTCTGTTTTTTCTCTGTCAGTATGGTCTTACACAAGTGTTTAGGCTATCCAGTGGGGCGACGGCCTTAGTACATTTGTGTCCTTTCATCGTGTGGGATCTGTACGTGTCAGAGGAAAGAAGACTTATCAGTTACAATTGTGGTCACTGATTTATTTTTTGGAAGGCCTGTTTATATGTAAAGATGTACAGTTTTGTCTAGATTATTTGTGTTATTGTTTGTGTCTCGTTCCTGCATCCGCGGAGCTCACATGATAATATGTAGTAACAGATATTATGATGAATTCATATTGTGAATAGTGCTTAATTATTAATTTCAAGCTTACGTCTGTTCACTATATTTCTTAATATTTTGGTTGTAACTATTTGCTGGTTATGTCACGTATAACTAATGTATGCTCAAATGTATTTATGTTTCTAAACTTTACATTTGAAATGAGATATGTAACTGATCAATCATGCTGATGTGTCTATCATGAAATTAGCTCCGGTGTAGCCTTGTTCTATACTACGTGTACTCAGCAGGGCGATGTCATGGAGTAATGTCAGCACAGGTACGTTATGTATGGACACCCTGCTTTAAAAAAACAGACCAATTTATGCGGTGATTGAAGAGATGACTGGCCAAAACTGCCTGTTCAGTGCGGTTTACACTGACAATTTCTGGCCACGATCTTGTCCGACTAAAGAAAATTTAGCGTAACATCGGACTTCATCTGGGTGTACAGTGATAATTAGTAACAGTTGTTGTGATAATGACACGTCGACATAAGTTCATGAAGTTATAGGATGTCCTCGTTCAATGGCATACAACTTTGGCACATTTCGTTCGCTGGTTCGATCGCTAGACCGATCTAAAAGAAGGTGGTTTTTCCTCTTAGCATCATTTTCGAGGCCATGTTATTAACCTGGTCTATGTATAGGGTACATACTATACAGTGTAATTTTCCATGCTTGGCAAACAAGGGTTCGCGCTTTAAAATATGACCATGTAGGAGTATTATATTAAGCTATATAATAATTTAGTGTTTCCAAGATGTTAAAAAAAAAAAAAAATTAAAAAAAAAAAAAATTTTAAATTTAAAAAAAAATTATTTTAAATTTTCGAAACAATCTCTGACAAAACAGTGTTACTTAGCCCTGTGGATAGCACAAGTTAAAATTGCATTTCCAGACAATAACTTTTGGAAACCTTAAAGATTCTTGCTCTTTCCAAATTTGGTGTGTGGGTACCGTGCCTCAAAATCTGGTTTGAGATTAGGCAATAAGACGTACATGTAGAAAGTCTTCTTAGAATACAAGTTCAGTAACGAGCGCTCCATACTTTTAAAGTACGGTACCTTCCAAACCGCGATTACGTCACGCTGGAATTCAGGAGTAATATAATATACATTCGTGATTTATTGTTAATCTCAAATGAATTATGTCACCTATCATCCCCAAATCCCTGACCACGTGGGAATTTTATGTGGGTTTGTAAAAGGAGTTGTCATTGAAACACAATAAATGCCCACTGGCATGTCCAGGGCTTAACTAATAAAAAAAAACTATATATATGATTACGTTAACAAAAATCAGTCAAGTATTTTCATGACAAGGATGGTCTATTCTGTATTATCGGTTTGGTTATCGTAATCATATTTTTGCTATGATAGAAAATCCCTCGTGTAACACGCTACGAATCGACAAAATAGACTTTTTATCAGTATACATAGCGGTTATCATGGTACTGTGTGTTCCGGGACGTCGTATCAGCTCGAGTGCTCTGAGGTCCGATCGCCGTATCGACCGAGCCCCGGTCGATACGGCGATCGGACCTCCGAGCACTCGAGCTGATACGACGTCCCGGAACACACAGTACCATGATAACCTTTTTATCATATACCTGTATTTATATTAACTTTGTCGGTCATATTTAGCGGTATTTCCGCAGGACTATGTTGGATGATGCAGCATTCAAATCTAGGGTAGTGCACAGCCCTCGATTCTTACCCCAGTTTTATATGCAGAAACGAGTTGACAGTCAGTGCAGCAGAAACAATGATCAAAATCAGAAAGAAGACAGAATTCATTTTTGGTTGAAATAAATTACCTATAATAACTATAAATAACACTTCAATTCAACATTACATACAGTACCAGAATTTATATATATTATTGAATGTACCGCAATATTCACATGAGAACAAGGTTTCTCTTAGCTAGCCTCATAACTAGGTCAAAAAGTAAATTCATACGCGCTGTAACTTTCAAACTTTACCGGAAGCGACAAGCATGTGGAAACTGACAGAAACGTTCTGTAACATTTATAGTTTATATATTGATGTCTTCGACCAAAAGTGAAAAGTATAATTCGTTTGAGTTATTATTTATGTCAAATTATTTGACGGGATCGATCCAGCAGACTGGCAGACCGTTATATTCAGGGTGCAGTGGTGAAAGTTGGCGCCGTGAAAGATACCCGCTGCGGTCGTCTGAGTTTGTGACAGGAGATTCTGGTTTATTCGTATCGGAATGTTTTGGTCAGTCAGTGAGTCCGAACTTTGTATCAAAGGGGCGGAAGTGACAGGGACACACGGAGAATCGTCGACATTACTGGTACTTGGGATAGCGTGACACGGAGATTTATTAGTTGCCGTATCTGTTACACCGAGAATATGTGACATCTCTTTCTGTTGTTCATGACTGGCAACAGCATAATTGTTCAGACTGGCAACGTTTTTGTGAGCCGTCAGTGGCTCTTACTAAAGGACGGCGGAAAGGCAGGCCGCCGGCGGAAAGGACAGCGGTGGATAAAAACATATGTTACAAGGCTTGGCGGGGGTAATTTGTGCCTAGATGTATTACTTGTGTGAATTTATACCGATTTCATATATTTGCAGGTACCCACAACGTCGTATGGTCACATGAATGTCGGATAATACTGTTCTGGCACGAGTCAGAAAATACCTAAACCATCGTGCTTTGCTTACTGTGTATAACACGCTTATCCTCCCTCACTTCGACTATTGTGACATAATCTGGTCTAATTGCTGCAAGACCTTACACTCCAAACTGCAACTTCTGCAGAAT